>JAUPTC010000792.1:0-35957 GCA_030762895.1 Sophora flavescens | reverse complement strand
ATTTAGTTTTACTTAGTTTTTTAATAAGTTTCTATACTTAAATTTTTTTGTAAGTAGGTTCCTATAGTTCAAAAAAAAATTAATAGATCTATAATGGTACAAGTTTCAACGACTTAATTACAATGAATTTAAAATTAAATGCAATTTAATATAAAATTTTATTTAATTATAAAGATCAGTTTAAATTTCTTTAAAAATATAAGGATCTAATTAAAAAAATTAAATTATAAAATAATATTTAAAAAATAATTGAAATTATAAACATCAAACACAATAGTTTAACCTACATAGACGGACCTAATGCTATCCAACCAATAAGCACCGATATTGCTTTGTTTGTATGTGTTCGTTAGGGGTGGGAATAGGTCAGGTCAGGCTTTGCGGAAATAGATCTGACCTGTTTAAAAATTTAAAAGCCTAAGCCTAGCCTATCAGCTGTTAAAGGCATTATTTTGAGCCTGGCCTGATCTTTTTAAAAGTCTGGCGTGCCTTTTAGCCTTTTTAAAAGCATGTTTTGTATTAAAGTCAGAAATAAATACTTTTTAAATATATTTTTTTGACAAAATAAATAAATAATATTAATATAATATGTAAATAAATATAGATAGATATATACATACACAGACCAGCCTGATAGGTCAGAAATGTTTTTCTATAGGCCTAGGCCGGACCTTTTTAGTTAAAAAGGCTTTTTAAAAAACCTGAACTTGACTTTTTTGCTAAACAGGTCAGGCCAGGCCTTAACCTGGCGGCCTATTCCCACCGTAAGCAGAAAATATCTACTATCTGGTACTTTGTCCTCTTCTGGCTGATATTTGCTTTGACTGTGTAAGTGTTACAACAGTGTAAGATAGTAAAATAAATTTGGAGAGTGGTGTAAAATCAATCAAACGAATAATAGTTTGAACTTGTAAACATAATTGAAAAGGGCAAGTTGGAGTAAAGGCTAATGTGTGGCCTAAGATGTTGTCCTTTATACATGCATCAATGACCAACCATCTCATGTCACAGAACGAAACATATCCACTCTGGATGGAATATTATTGCAACAAAACAAAGAAACAAGAATGTGTGACCTAAGACTAAGACTAAGACTGTACTGGCCGAGAATGTAAGACCGAGAACTCGTCTATACACCGGACCGACCGAGCTTACCCCCGCAAACGGGCCTTAGCCCAAACTCCTCCAAAGCCGAGGACATGTCAGCACGCCTGACACCCGAGGATAACTACTCGGCCCTGATCCATATCAGACCACTCGCGAAGATACCTCGGCCCCAAGCTATCCAGTCCCAGCTAACTGGGCCGAATATCTCGCTAGTCATAATGATTCTGCGCGTAATCAAGATCCTGATATCTCTCCGCATAATCAGGACCTGATCCAAATATTTCTCCGCTTATCTCGGAGCTTGATCCTGAACAACCTCTATAAATAGGGGGCTTACCCCCTCATTCAGAACTACGTTTGCTTTGATTCCCATTTGGATACGTAGGAGCAGAATCCACATTCTGTCAAGCACAATCCAAAAACACCCCACTAAACCTAGTTCGGCCGAGTATCTCCCATCCGAGGTATTTGGACGGAACATTTGGCACCGTCTGTGGGAATCGAAGCAAATATTTTCCCATACCACAAAAAATGGTGAGGACAATGAGCGGAAAACTGCGGGAGGGAGGAACCGGGGAATGCCGATAACGGGGAGAAGCGGAGAGCGATCCATAGGCCGGCAGCAATGGCCGACAATCCCATGAGTTCAGGAGCTTCTCGCGCAAATCGCAGGCGAGAAGGGAGAACGAAGAAATCCGCCGTGCAGTAACGGCCGTCGCGACGAGAGAGCGAAGCGGGGAAAGGTCTCGTCTCTTCCCCCATCGAGAGAGCGCCAACCAACCGAGAATGAGGGGTCCGAAAACTTGTCGAGAGAAGGAGGCCCACAACTCCGGGCTTCCCATCGTACTCAACCGAGCGAGGAGGAGGAGGATTCCCTAGGCGGCCCTGCAATTTTCACCTCGCACAAAAAGACTTAATGACAAAGTCGGCATGCGGAAGCCGAGGCATCCCTTCACGAACGATATCATGGGGGTCCCCTTGCCCGACCAACTACAAGCCCATCAACATTGACAAATATGATGGCACCTCGCACCCCGAGCGCCACTTGGGCGCCTTCACCACGCAGATGTACCTCTTTAACGATGACGACACTTGTCATATGTAAAGTCTTCCCAACCACTCAAGGAGGCAAATCTTGACTGCAGTACACCCGCTACCCCCAAAGATCGAGACTCTTTTGATACATTCGTGGCTAAGTTCGGCGCTCGGTTTGCCACGAGCGGGGCCCACCAAAAACCTCGGCCTCGCTGGTAAACTTCGAGCAAGAAAAGAATGAGTCCTGCGCAACTTCATGGCCGGTTCAGCAAGGAGGCGGTGTACTCATCCCCAATCTCAGGTCGATGTTGCACTACACACCATCCTCGACCGGGTTAAGGCCTGGCCCTTTTGCTAGGCACTTGGCTCAAACCACCAACCAATATGGACGAACCGAGAAGAAAAGATGCGGGGTTCATCAATATGGAGGAGGTTGAGGAATCCAAGAAAAGGAGAGGACCGAAGTGATCTTGACAAAGCAGAAGGTAAAGAGAAGAGGAGAGCGGGGGTGATAAACCGAAATTTAAAGGCCCGTCCGGAGCATTTCCAGAGGGGATCGAAGTATGAGCATTATACTCCCTCAACACAAACCGGGGCTCGGGTGTTCGAGGAGGCGTACAATGCGGAACTTTTGCGGCTCCCAAATCGTGGCCACACCCCCCAAAACGCAGATCGACCGAAGCATTGTCGGTATCACCGCAATTATGGCCATACCACCGAGGAGTCTTTGGGTCCTACGGGATAAAATTGAAGAGCTGGTTGGTCGGCCATCTCAACAACTTTGTTCGGAGAAACCACAACAACGGTGAGAGGCGTGGCGAAATGAAGGAGAGAGGGTGACCAAAGCTTGAGAAGAGGTGGCGGTCAACGAAATAATGAGAGAAGCGAGAAACCGAGAGAGGGCGGAAATGAAAGACGAGAAGAGGATAATGTCATTCGGGGAGTGATAAACACCATTTCGGGGAGGATTTACGGGGGAGGCACAACAAGTTCAGCTCGGAGAAGACACTGCGGGCCATCCGAGCCGTCAATCCCGGTGATCCAAGCAAGCCTCCCGAAGTTCCCCACCTATTATATTTTCCGATGAAGATTTTGTGGGAGTAGATCCCAACCAAGATGACCCCATGGTGATCAGCATGCACAGTTGGCCAACTTCTCGGTCAAAAGAACCCTTGTCGACCAGGAGAGCTCTGCGAGATATATTGTATTACTCAACGTTTGAAGCTCGGGATCCCGGAGAAATCAATTCAACCGCATTTGACGATGGCTCGTCGGCTTCGCAGGGGAACAAGTTGATACTCGGGGATATATTGACCTCCCGACTACTTTTGGTGATGGCGAGCATCTAAAACTATCATGGTCGGGTATGTGTTAGTCAATCTTTGTTACATCATATAATATCCGAGATCGGAAGACCGGTCTTTGAATGAGCTAGGGGGTGGTGGTCTCTACTCCCCACCTCACGATGAAATTCCCTTCCAACTCGGGGGACATAGTTGCTGTCCGAGCGGATCGAGAAGATGGCCGGACAGGTCTTATCTTGATAGCTTGCGTGTGAGCAAACTTAAACCCACACTCCGAAAACCCTAGACAGGGGGAAAGACAAGGCGGTAAATTCCGTTAACTCCGTCGAATCGGATCCGAGGATGGACATGCAGGAACAACGTCCACAACCTATCGAGGAGTTAGAAAAGTTCCAGCTCGGTTCGCGGCACGAATAATTGCACTAAACTCGGCGGTCACCTTGGCCGAATTTGAAAGAAGAAATAAAGCAAGTGCTACGCAAAGAATGCCGATTTGTTCGCTGGACCACATCGATATGCCGGAATTGATCCCGATTTCCTATGCCATAAACCGGCAATTTGTCCCGAGGCAAAACTAGTGGCCTAGAGGAAGAGGGAGACTAGGCGAAGAAAGGAGAAAAAGTTGTTGAAGAGGAAAGCAAGGGAAGTTGGTCAAGGCCAACTTTATCCGAGAAGTAGAGTATACTACCGGTCGGCCAATGTCGATTACGGTCAAAAAGCGACGGCAAGTGGCGCATGTGCACCGATTACACAGATCCGAATAAAGCTTGCCCGAAAGACTCCTATCCTTTGCCGAGTATTGACAGATCGGTAGACGGAGCCTCCGGATATAGAATTCTCGAGTTTCTTGGATGCATACTCCGGTACAATCAGATTGAATGTACCCCCGGATGAGGAGAAAACAACTTTCATTCTTGAGGGTCGATTATCATTCAGGGTGATGCCGTTTGGGTCAAGAATCTTGGAGCTACATACCAAAGGCTCATGGACCGGGTGTTTGAAAAACAAATCGGTAAAACTATGGAAGTTTATGTGGATGACATGGTGGTGAAATCCGATGACCCCAACCACCATCCAAGAGACCTGGAGGAAATTTTCCAGCAGCTGAGAAAGTACAACATGAGATTGAATCCGGAGAAGTGCGTTTTCGGTGTCCAGGGTGGAAAATTTCTCGGCTTCATGCTAACACACCGGGGAATCGAAGCCAATCCTGATAAATGTCGGGCTGTGATTGAGATGAGAAGCCCACAGAATGTTAAAGAAGTGCAAAGACTTGCAGAGTGGCTCGCATCATTATCTCGGTTCTGCCCAATCTGCGAGAGAGCTCGGCCTTTCTTCAGACTACTAAAGAAACCCCAAACTTTCACATGGACCGAGGACTGCGAGAAGGCCTTCGCTGACTTCAAGGCCTTTTTGTCATCACCGCCGATATTAACTCGACCCATCCCGGGGAAAGAGTTATACTTATATCTGTCAGCCTCCGAGAATGCCATCAACGCAGTCATTGTACAAGAGATAGAGAAAGCTCAAATGCCAGTGTACTTCATCAGTAGGGTACTTCATGATGCTGAAACTCGGTATCAAGTCATTGAGAAGTCTGGTTTTGGCCTTGTAACCGCAGCTTCGGCGATTGCGCCCATACTTCCGGAGTCACCAGGTGATTGTTAAGACTCGATCACCCGATTAAACAGATACTCAAAAAGCCCGAGTTGGCGGGGACGTATGATTGCTTGGTCGGTAGAATTGTCCGAGTTTGGCTTGAAATACGAGTTGAGAGGACCTCGAAGGCTCAATGTCTCTCCGACTTCATAGCCGAGCTCCACCCGCTGACCCGATGAATCGAGGATATATGGTGGAACTTGTACGTGGATGGATCCTCGAATGTCGGGCGGCAAGGAGCTGGGTGATCTGGAAGGACCGGGAGACACGATCCTGGAACAATCAACGGGTTCGAATTCAAAACCTCGAACAATCAGGCCGAGTATGAAGCTTTGATAGCGAGGATTAATACTTGGCAAATGAAATGGGAGCAAAGGCCGTTAGGTGCCGGAGTGATTCACAACTAGTCACTTTGGACAAATATCCGGAGGGTACCAAACGAAGGAACCTCAGCTCACCGGTACTTGTGTAAGGTCAACCAATTAATCTCCAGCTTTGAAAAGTTCGCTATTGAGCATATTCCCGAGAAGAAAACACTCGGGCTGATTTGTCATTGTCCAAGCTAGCCAAGATACAAAGAAGCGGGTCACCATAGGACCGGTTATTCAAGAAACCCTCGGTGAACCAGAGCATTGGGACGAAAGAGGTGATGGCCAGGCGAATTGGTGGATCGGGGAGTGGATGACGCCCATATGGGAGTATTTGTCCTCGAAACTCTACCCTCGGATCGGTGAAGCCGGGAAAGTCGGAGCTCGGGGCAAGTCACTTCACTATAATCTCCTGGAGAGTTGTATAAGCGAGGATTCTCGCACCGCTGCTAAAATGTTTGACGAAGGCACAATCCAAGTACGTCATGGAAGAAGTTCACCGAGGAATCTGTGGTTTTCACTGCGGGGCGGATCAATGGCCTCCAAGGTAGTCCGAGCGGGGGTATTATTGGCCTACCATCCGAGCCGATTGCATGGAGTGGGCGAAGTAGTGTGATGAGTGCCAAAGATTTTCCAATGTAAATCATACCCCCACGAAGGACTTCACACATTAAACTCGCCTTGGCCGCTTTGCTATGTGGGGAATGGATATCTTGGGGCCTTTCCCTCGTAGCCAAAGGTCAAGTCAAATTCTGGCGGTAGCGGTGGACTACTTCACAAAATGGATTGAAGCAGAGCCTTTGGCAAAGATTACCGCCGAGAAAGTGCAGAAATTTGTATGGAAAAGCCTCATCTCGTAGGCATGGAATTCCCTTCGATCGATCGTCACGCATAACTGAAGACAATTTGTAGATAAGACATTACGGGAATTCTATAACAACCTCGGTATTAAACACCAAGTTACATCGGTTGAGCACCCCCAAACTAATGGGCGGGCGAGGCAAGCTAACAAGGTCATCCTCGGAGAACTAAAGAAGAGGGTGGGAAGATCCAAGGGAGCTTGGGCAGAAGAGTTGCCGAGTATCCTCTGGGCCTACCACTGCACGCCTCAATCTACCACTCAAGAAACACTCTTTAGGCTGACGTATGGAACAGACGCCATGATCCCAGTGGAAGTTGGTGAACCGCCCTTCCGACGTATACAACACGAGCCGAGCGATAATGAGAGCAATTTGAGGGTTGAACTTGACTTGGTAGAGGAACTCAGGGAGGAGGCCAAAATCAGAGAAGAAGCCTGCAAACAGAGAGCAACTAGAAGATATAATTCAAGAGTGAAGCCGAGGAATTTTCTGCGTGGAGACTTAGTACTGAGAATAAAAGGAGAAGCAAGGAAGGATCGCACGGAAGGTAAGTTGGCGAAAGAACCGGGGAGGGCCATTCCGAGTAGTAGAAAACCTGGGGAACGGGGCATATAGGTTAGAAGAATTGTCAGGGAAGCCTGTCCCGAGGACTTGGAATGCTTCTCATTTAAAGTTTTATTGCAGTTGATGTATATAGTCGGGTGCTGTACTCTTTTTCCTACCTCGGTATTTTGTCCCAAAAAGGGTTTTGACTGGTGAGGTTTTAACGAGGCACGCCGCAGACTCCATCCAATAAAAGAATTTATTATGAATGTTGTTTTATGTTCCCTTATTTTGTCGAAGTATTTATTCTGCAGGCATCTTATTTTGAAGGCCGAGTACGAGCCAATGGCCGAAGTTCGAGCGATCAAATTTTTAAAGGCCAAGTTTGAGCCTGGTGGCCGAGTTCGAGCTATCCAATTTTTAAAGGCCAAGTTTGAGCCTGTGGCCGAGCACGAGCCAATGGCCGAGTTCGAGCCGATCAAATTTCTAAGGCCAAGTTTGAGCCCTCGTGGCCGAGTTCCATCATTCAAATTTTTAAAGGCCAAGTTTGAGCCTCAAATTTCTAAGGCCAAGTTTGAGCCTGTGGCCGAGTACGAGCCAATGGCCGAGTTCGAGCTATCAAATTTCTAAGGCCAAGTTTGAGCACAGTGGCCGAGTTCCACCATTCAAATTTTTAAAGGCCAAGTTAGAGCCACAAATTTCTAAGGCCAAGTTTGAGCCTCGGTGGCCGAGCACGAGCCAATGGCCGAGTTCGAGCTACCAAATTTCTAAGGCCAAGTTTGAGCCTGGTGGCCGAGTTCGAGCCATTCGAATTTTTAAAGGCCAAGTTTGAGCCTCAAATTTCTAAGGCCAAGTTTGAG
The DNA here is from genome assembly GCA_030762895.1 of Sophora flavescens. Lineage (NCBI taxonomy): Eukaryota > Viridiplantae > Streptophyta > Magnoliopsida > Fabales > Fabaceae > Sophora > Sophora flavescens. Next base: position 28,221 of record JAUPTC010000792.1, on the reverse strand, counting down.
CCTGGTGGCCGAGTACGAGCCAATGGCCGAGTTCGAGCCAGTCAAATTTTTAAAGGCCAAGTCTGAGCCTGGTGGCCGAGTACGAGCCAATGGCCGAGTTCGAGCCATTCAAATTTTTAAAAAAGGCCAAGTTTGAGCCTCAAATTTTTAAAGGCGATCCTATTAGCCAAGTCCGAGCTATCAAGTTATTAATGCAGAATTCGAGCCGCGAGATTATTGAAGTCAGATACGAGTATCAATCAAGAAAGGGCAAGGTTTGAATTTAAAAGGCCGAGTACGAGCCATTATTTTATTAAGGAAACCGAGTACAATGCGTAAAGCAAAAATAAAGTCGAGTTTGACTCTTGAAAAGTACATTCAGGGGACCGAGCACAACGCTGAAATTGAAAGCTGAAATTGAAAATAAGGGCGCTCGACGGACAAGAGAGTCCCCCCAATTAGAACAGGGCAAGTCCGAGGCGGCCCCAACCCCCTAATCAAGCGCCACCACTCTCTCTTAAGGGAGGCCGTAGTCACTTCCCCCGAGAAAGCCGGATGATGAGGTGCTCGGCCAGCTCCGAGAGTCGACGGCCTCACCCCTTTCTCCACTCCCGAAGATTACAGGTTCTCCCGGTTAACATCCTTCTTGAAGGATCGAATCATAAAAGGAATTCTGGATCTCATCTCCCACTTACATCCTTTTTGGCGGATGTGAAACCCAAAAAGGATGTTAACTGGGAGAGGGAGCACAAACCCCTAACACTAGCATGGAACTACTCGGGTGGAAGAGAAGTAAGAAACGAATTTGGTGGTGGAAAAGGATGAGGAATGAACAAGTAAGGCAATGAATAGCCCTATTTATAAGCAAGGAAAGAAGTAGTATGCGTGAGAAAGGGTTTGTTGGAAAAACAAATCTCGAAACTAATCAAAATGCAGTGATTGCATTAACCCAATGCGGTTTGCAAAGCATTTAATGCGTGGATCGCATACGTAAAGTGTAAAACACGTGTTTCACGTGTAACAACCACCGTCCATTTTTGATATGGACTTGAGAGTACTCTCTACCTTAGCCGAAGATTTGGTTAACAAGCCGAACACAACGACAGAAAGTCAGCGGAATGATAACAATTTTCATTAAGTAATATGAAGTTACAAGGGCATGAGCCCATTACAAAGGCTGAACAAAAAACAAAAAACAAAAAACTACAACAGTTACTCCCCCCTATGACTCTCCTCGGCCTCAATATGACCCTCGGGAGAATCCCCCACCACGTCTACCTCTTCCTCCTCTTCAGGAATGATGGGAACAAGTTCCCCATTCACCACCTCCATGTTTACATCGGCCCCCGAAAGATCAATGCCAGGGGCTAGAACCTCAGCTTGGGCAATGGCCTTGTCAAAACCTTTTCGGTGCTCGATGATAATGCAGCTGGTGGCCTCCTTCACATCCTCCTCGAGCCCCATCCTGGCTTTGGTCTCGGCCTCCAAGGCAGCCTTAAGTTTCTCAATCTCAGCCTGAGCCTCTTTAAGCTTTTCCTCAGCACGAGCCTTGTCTTCTTCAACCCGAGCTTTGCTTTCCTCAGCCAATTTTGCTCGAGAATCCAGCTCGGAGTTTCGGGTGTTAATCTCGGCAAGACGGCGGTCGGACGTTCGTTGCCACGGGCGACTCCTCGCACTCAAAAGAAATCCGGTGAGATCTCCTTCAACTTCTCAATTGCAACAAATTCGGATTCCAATGCTGTTGGGACTTCCTCTCGGTCTCTGTTACCTCTCGGCTACAAAAACGAGCCAAAGTCGCAGCCGGCCGGCGAGGACCAAGAGGGCCTCCATGCTAGATCGGGCCCCTGGCTGCTTGACAAGCCAAGATCGGCGGGCTTTAAGAAGTTTGAGTCGAAAGAGGGGAAGGGGTTGAAGTCTTCACCCCGGAGAGATGAAGTCCCCGCCTTAGGGGAAGTGTTGTACCATTTATTCGGTGGGGGCAGGGGGTGGTTGTTCTCGCCCCGCGGATTCCGTCCCTTGAGTAGTTGGGTGGGGGGAGCTTGGGCGAGGAAGGAGAGAATCTTCGACGACTACTTCAACCTCTACCCTCTTCCTCTTTTGAGGGGCGGATGATGAAGCCCCCTTCGCAGAAGTCTTAGTAGGAGGATGTCTTTTCTGCTTCTTCTCGTAGGAAGAGGGAACCTGACCATCTTTAGCAAGCGGACCTTTACAAGCTTTGAGAAGTCAAATTTCCCCATGATGACTGCCAAAAAGAAAAAATAGTTAGTACAGGAGCGCATGCAGAAAATATATAAAAAACTAAAAAGCCGAGCACTTACTTTTAAGGTCGGCCCTTGGGGTTGATGAGAAGGGTAGTCTCAGGAGGCGTCCACAATGGAGGGCCGAGGAAGTGTTTCTAGTATATCTATGTCCCGTCTATCCTCGGCCGGGAGGGATTGGTTTTCAAAGCCGACAAATTTTGTAGGGGAGGATTGCCAATATAGGGGAAACTTGGCACTGTTGTCATTATCGAAGAAGTGTGAAGAATGGGGGCCCGAGGGGCGAACTCGGAAGAAGCCAACTTTGAAATCTTTGTACGATGATTTGTACAAACGAGCAATCCCCCTCCTGTTCACCCAGATTAAGGGAAATCCATCCCATTTTATCACCAAACCTTGTTTGGTAGAAATACAAAAATTTTGGGGTGGTGGGCTCCATCCCTATGTATTTGCATAAAATCTGAAAAGCTTTCATAAAAGCCCAACTATTGGGGTGAAGTTGAGTAGGAGCGACGTTCATAGTCCTCAGAACATCGCACTCAAACTCGGAAAAGGGAAGAGATACGTGCAGCTTATCGAATAATGTTTTGTACATATATGTCGGGCTCGGAGGGACGAGCCCTCATGAAGACACACTCGGTACCCGAGCAGGGGGAGCAAATGAACTCGGATTCGTCCCCCGACGCCGAGATATTAACTTGGGATCGAAGTAGGTCAATTGATTCTAGGGTTTGGAAATCAGAAAAAAAGGTCCCAACCTCACCTTTAACCCAGGTGTACCCAGGAAGAGTAATGTCAGGAATAGGGTCTTTTGGAACCCTCAGGCGTTGCTTACGAGCGGCGGGTTTGGACACTGGAGGAGAAGGAGAACCAGACCTAGGGGACCCAGACTCAGAAGACCCAGACCCGGAAGAAGACGACCCGGAGGAGGACGACCCCACCGGACCAACGTTCGGTCCTTGGGGAGAAATAGGAGGCGGAAGGAGCCCCCTAATGGGGAAACCTCCCATTCCACCGAGAGGGAGAGGTGTTTGATTCGGTGGACTCGAGGCGAACTCATGACCGAGAATTCAAAGATAAATTGTAAAAAGAAGGAAGGAGGTCAGGCGTACTGGAAAACGATGAGCGAAAGAGGGAAGGCGAGAAACTTGGAAGACGAAGGCGAAAGGTGAAGGAGGATAAACAGGGTAGAAGGGAGTTGAAGCCGCAAAGGTATTTATAGCTCATGATCGGCGGCCCATGACCCATCAAGCCCAAAAGGGCGCGACTTTTGATTTTCCCCCATTAAATGGGCGCGGAACTCTAGGGTTTCTTGCCCGTAGCGTCTTGTAGTATTAGGGGAATGATTGCTTCCTCTCGGCTGAGAGAGAAGACTTGATTGAAATGACAATCGGGAATGTGGATACCGCATAGCCGAAGAATAAGCTCGGTTTCATACTTATCAGCTCTTTCGCTTATTTAAGCTCGGAGCTCGGGGGGCTTGTGTACTGGCCGAGAATGTAAGATCGAGAACTCGTCTATACACCGGACCGACCGAGCTTACCCCCGCGAACGGGCCTTAGCCCAAACTCCTCCAAAGCCGAGGACATGTCAGCACGCCTGACACCCGAGGATAACTACTCGGCCCTGATCCATATCAGACCACTCGCGAAGATACCTCGGCCTCAGCTTCCGTACCGGCAGCTAATCGGGCCGAATATCTCGCTAGTCATAATGATTCTGCAGCGTAATCGGGGATCCTGATATCTCTCCGCATAATCGGGACTCGATCCAAATATTTCTCCGCTTATCTCGGAGCTTGATCCCAACAACCTCTATAAATAGGGGGCTTACCCCTCATTCGAAACTACGTTTGCTTTGATTCCCATTTGGATACGTAGGAGCGAGAATCCACATTCTCATCAAGCACAATCCAAAAACACCCCACTAAACCTAGTTCGGTAGAGTATCTCCCATCCGAGGTATTTGGACTGGAACATTTGGCACCGTCTGTGGGAATCGAAGCAAATATTTTCCCATACCACAAAAAAAGGTGAGGACAAGGAGCGGAAACTGCAGGAGGGAGGAACCAGGGAATGCCGATAACGGGGAGAACGGAGAGCGATCCATAGGCCCGACAGCAATGGCCGACAATCCCATGGTTCAGGAGCTTCTCGCGCAAATCGCAAAATGAGAAGCGGAGAACGAAGAAATCCGCCGGCAGGAATGTACCTGACGAGAGCAGAGCGAGCGAGGAAAGGTCCGTCTCTTCCCCCCATGAGAAGAGCCGCCACCAACCGAGAATGAGGGTCCAAACTTGCATGAGAAGGAGGCCCACAACTCCGGCTTCCCATCATACCAACCGAAGGAGGAGGAGGGATTCCCTAGGCAGCCCCAAATTTTCACCCGGACAAAACAGACTTAATGACAGGGTCGGCATGCGGAAGCCGAGGCATCCCTTCACGAACGATATCATGGGGGTCCCCTTGCCCACCAACTACAAGCCCATCAACATTGACAAATATGATGGCACCTCCTCGCACTCCGAGCGCCACTTGGGCGCCTTCACCACGCAGATGTACCTCTTTACCGATGACGACACTGTCATGTGTAAAGTCTTCCCAACCACTCAAGGAGGCAGCATGACTGGTACACCCAGCTACCCCCAAAGATCGGTAGACTCTTTTGATACATTCGTGGCTAAGTTCAGCGCTCGGTTTGCCACGAGCCGGCCCACCAAAAACCTCGGCCTCATTGGTAAACTTCAGCAAGAAAAGAATGAGTCCCTGCGCAACTTCATGGCCGATTCAAAGAAGGAGGCGGTACTCATCCCCAATCTCAGTGTCGATGTTGCACTACACACCATCCTGGACCGGGTTAAGGCCTCGGCCCTTTTGCTAGGCACTTGGCTCTAAACCACCAACCTCAATATGGACGAACCGAGAAGAAAAGATGCGGGGTTCATCAATATGGAGGAGGTTGAGGAATCAGGATCCTGATATCTCTCCGCATAATCAGGATCCTGATATCTCTCCGCATAATCAGGACCTGATCCAAATATTTCTCCGCTTATCTCGGAGCTTGATCCTGAACAACCTCTATAAATAGGGGGCTTACCCCCTCATTCAGAACTACGTTTGCTTTGATTCCCATTTGGATACGTAGGAGCAGAATCCACATTCTGTCAAGCACAATCCAAAAACACCCCACTAAACCTAGTTCGGCCGAGTATCTCCCATCCGAGGTATTTGGACGGAACAAAAACTAAGATGTTGGTTTTTTTCTCTCTTTTTTCATTTTTTTCTAACTTCACTCTCACAAGTTTTCTGAGTATTTTCTCCCACATCAATTCATTATCCTTTCGGCACCTTCCCTTCCTCTTCGTTTTTCTTCTATTCCATGGACTTCAAGTCAACCTCCCCAATTTTCACTTCCAACCCACATTTCCTCTCGACAAAATCTCAGTCTCAGACTCTTGAAGGTTTCCATCAAACCCCCACCTTCAAACTTCGATTACAGGCAAGAGATTTCAGAGGAGTCCAGAGCTGAATACCATCCAAATTATAAATTAATGGACAGCGAGAATTGTGGCAAGTAAATTCAAGCCAAAATTTACATTTTCATATAACTAACAAGATAATAGGTAATATTCCAGCCAAAATTTGAAGACTGACTGTTACAAGTCAAACCAATACGTTGGCAAGTAAATTATAATTCCTTCAAAGGAATGGTCTAATCACAATGTAATGAATGTATGCAGAAGAATTCAAGAAGCATCAACCTGATATATGGGTGCTCTAACTGAACTGGATGTAACCAAGAGTCTCCTCCCATTTGCATCTAATGCCATCTCATGTCTGCAATATTTTGAACCTTTGAGGGGGTAGCAGAACCTATGAAATGTTCAAAACAATGCTAAAATGAATTCTTCAAACATATCCAAAAGCAAGCATAGAAGTAATGGGGATACAACATTATCGCTCACATAGAATAAATGACCTTAAATGCTATTAACAGAAGAAAAGAAAAGGCACAAGCGGTACCACTTTTATTCCACACATGCATGGCATCCCTGTTGGGCTAGATCTGACTAGTCCAGTCCCCCTCATAATTTGGGGAGTTGTACATATTTTAATTTTAATATTTTAATACTATTAAATAACAACAGCCAAAGTATTTTCCTTCAAAAGAGGGATTGGCTGCAAGGAACAAACAGCGTCATAATGTTCATCTCAATTTTAGCCAACAATTAGTGTTGTCATTCCAAAGCATAGACGAGACAATTGCCTCGTCTTGGCATAGTTAATTATCACCTTTATGGAACTACTTCCATGTTATGAAAATATGAAACTACTTCCATGTTATGAAAATAATTGAACACCGCAATTATTAAGTTGTATGCTGCTAGGGACCACATTAACCTGCTACTGTATCCAGTGACCTTAAAATATCTAGGCTCAGCATTTGCACCAAAAAGAAGAGAAATCTGTAGTAGTAACTCTGGATCAAATGAGATACTATGTAATACAAGCAATTAAGGAAGCAATAGTTTCATCCAGAATTTTAGAACTTAAAATGGCTATTGGCCACACTAAGCTGTATTGCTTTGCATTAATTATTTGAAGATGGAGAAGGAGATGGACGTAAATTAACTATCAATTGCCATATCACCCAGCTCTTAATTTTCCATCTTTTGATCGATCAGACAATGAAAAAGAGCAACCCATTTATGAAAAGTGAAAACCATCCAGTTCATGTATATATTTTCCTTATATTTGGCATGTAAAACAATTTTGAGCCTTTATATTTGCAAGAAAGGAAAAGGCAAACATTTAATGTCTAATCATAAGGTGTCAAACTAGAAAATTACCTACTGCAGTCTCTTGACCACAGGATTTGACCTTGATTTTGCAAACTCCACTCGAAGATCTGACAACAAAGAACCAATTAGAATGAAGTGTAAAATCCATTTTTCAAGCTGCAAATTATATATAAGAAGCATGTTAATTCTCTAGCTAAAGATTAAATTAATAGTACTTGCCTTCCCATCAGAACCCAGGCTAAGAATACTTGTCTCATCTGGTCCAAAAAAGAATAGAACTAATAGAAGAACCATGTGCAGGCCAGCCAGTGATTTGTAAACCAGCTGACATGTCTTTGGCTAGTTAAGGATGACGTGATTGTCAAACCATGTCACCGCATTAGTACATTTAAAATAAATTCTCTTATCTGAAACAAGCTTGGCAGCATTTATTTCAAAGAATAACTGAGCCCAATAATCATAGAATACGGAACCTCCAGAAAGAGGATTAAATCCTTCAAATCGGCAATTCTAACATGGAAAGAGATAATGGCTTCCTAAACACAAGCCACAAAACAATATCTTATTTCATAGATGAATCACCAAAAACATTAGCACGGGAAAGTAATAGATGAATACATTAAGGATACCAAACATGTGAATCATTCCATCAATAGCAGAAGCTGCTAAAATCTTTCCATTGTGATTAAAGCAAAGAGAAGTAATTGCTGGTGGATCTTCTCCAAGAGGAAGGACTGTCTTTATGAAATCCGAAATTAGTCATAGCCAGAAAATGACATAAACATTCTACACAAAGAAGAACATACCATGGGTTTCCAGGTTTTCATGTTCCACACAGTTAGTGAAGCGAAACCCAGATCATCAAAGTGGTTGGAACCAACACTGTAAAGATAATTTGGTCCTCCTAATTACTTGCTAAAAAGCGCAACAGTATCATATTAACAAAATATGAATAACAGAAAGGAAAGGCGTTGAGCGCATGATAAAAGATAGGATCCCGTGAGAAATGGTATTTAACCATAGTTTTAAAACAAATGATCAATAAATACCCTGCTGCAGCAGACACAAAGATGGGTTCCACAGGACTGCACTTTATGTCCAGTACCCTGTAAAACAAAATTTGTCAGAGAGTTGAAAAGCAAAGCACAGAAACATTATAATTATATAATTAAGAAATACCTTGGAAATGCTTCAGTTGTGTTGAGGTCACAAACAACTCTCTTAGCATCCACATTCCATGCCTTAATGCACCCATCTGATGTACCTATTAGAAGCTTTTATAAAGAGTTTAACCATACTTGAATTGACAATGTTTTAATCAATACAATAGAATAACTATTCACATACCAAGCGGTCTGATTTACATTCCCAGTCAAGCGACAAAATTTCAGTGCCACAATATATGGTTGCATTTCTAGACACTGAAGTTGATGTATCATATGTCCATATCCTTTATTAAAACATGTAGAATAAACAAAGATCAAATTGCTTGTGAGAGATTTCATAAAAATTAAGGAAGAGCTGTAGATACTCGGTGAAAGATAAAGAAGCATCGGTGATGGGAAACATACAAAGGGATATTTCTAAACAAATATGTACCTAGTACTGTCAAACAGGGTCATGGCCCAAGGGACTAACCCTTCAGCCCTTCCCGTGGGCTGTAATTTTTAATAGCTCAACAGGAAAAGGGCTTTGAGTGTCCCCGACCCAAAAACTCCCAAAATTTTAAGGGTTAGGGTTGGGCTATCTATCGGCCAACCTCTCGTCCAAAAGTAACTGAGCCAACGAGGGATCGTCTCGGATGCACTTGCTCGATGCTCATGCTATCGACTTTCGGCTAGGGTGCGAGATCGTCTCGGATGCACCTGCTTCGATGCTATCGACTTTCGCCTATCGACTTTCTCTTCCCCGCCTTTGCCGATGCTCATCTAGGGTGTGAGATCGTTTCATGCTCGATTGCTCGACTTCCTTCCTCTTCATTCTCAGTCTCTCTGTTGAAATGATGATGAACCCTAGCCCCCAATTTTTGAAATGATGAACCCTAGTCTCTCCAACACTAATTCGCGATTGCAGATTCGTCCAGGTTCATTCTGTGATTATTGAACTTGTTTCATTGTTCTTGTGATTATTCAATGCTTATTTCTTCTTTTATTTCTTCATTACGATTTCATACTCTTCTTTACCTTGTTTTGTTACGCAGTTTTGGAGAAGTTACTCTGATTTCACCTCTGGTTTGAGAAGAATGTGAACAAATGTTTCCGCTTTGCCCGATTTCGTCCTTGCAGGTTCATTCCTCGACTTTGTTTCATTGTTCTCGTGTATAGAGTGACCCATTTGAAACATGATTCAGTTTTGTGGATACCTTTTTGGTTTTTAGTCGAAAACCTGTTTGTTTTCTATGTGTGTGAGTAAGTGTATGCCTATCCGGGTAATATTTGAACCATTTATCTGTTTTTTGAGTACCCTTTTGGAGTGGTTGTGTTGTGTTAAGAAACCTGGGAGTAGGCTACATGAAGAAAAGCTTTAATAGTAGCATGAGTACTCTGGATAGTTTAGTGTTGCTCATTCTCCCTAGCCATTGTATGTATGCTGATGATATTTTTGTGTTTTGTAAAGGTTCTAAAAGAAATCTAAGAACTCTTATGCACTTCTTAATGAATATGCTAATAATTCAGGTCAAAGATCTTAGCCTAGACAAGTGTAAGTTCTACCCGGGTTCTATGAGCGAAAGAGAAGAATTGCTTTGAAACCTCTAGGTTGTTGGGTTTTGGAGCTGGCAAGCTTCCTTTTACATACCTAGGTGTGCCTCTATTCCAAGGCAAACCAAAAGTGTGTCACTTACAGCAAATAGCTGATAGGATTAAACTCAAATTAGGACATTGGAAGGGTTCTACTCTTGCTATAATGGGAAGAGTCATGTTGGTCAAATCTATCATTCATGGGATATTGTTATACGATTTCCAAATTTACTCTTGGCCTATTTCTCTCCTAAAAACTTTGGATAGATGGATTAAAAATTTTATATGGTCGGGGACATTCTAAATAGGAAATTGGTTTCTGTTTCATGGTCCAAGTTATGCTCAAATAAGGAATTAGGAGGTATTGGTTTAAGATCTCTAGGGCCATAAATGAAGCTTCTCTTTTAAAGGTAAGTTGGAAAATGGTTTCTTCTAATCAAGATTGGGCTGTTATTCTTAGATCTAAGTATCTAAGGCATAAGTCTCCTATTTTATATCATGTGAAATCTTCTATATGGCCTGCTATCAAACTGTTTTATAATCTTGTTAAATCTAATACCCGCTGGATGGTTGGTGATGGTGCTAGCATCGGCCTTTGGAAAGATGCGGCTTCCCGAATCTACGGAATCCTTGGCTGAATTTCTTAATATCCCTGGTGATGCTTTCCCTTTTTTGAAAGCATCTATTAAAGATATAATATATAATAACGAATGGTGCTTTTGAACAATTTGTTCGGGTTTGCTCTCGTGTTATCCCTAAAATTAATAGGATTGATTCCAAAAATTGCCACAACTCATACTCTTGTTTAGAAGAATTGGATTAATGACACTTTATCTTTTAAAGAAGCATATGAGTTGATCATACTTTATATGCAACACGGAGGGCATGATCCTTCTAAAGCAAGAATCTTTGTTATGATTTGGATTCCTAAAAGGTTCAGATGCTTATTTGCACTAGAAATTGGTTGCATGGTTTTGCTTTGAATCCTAATGGTAATAATTTGTATTATCTCTTTATAGTCATATTTACTATTAATTAATTATGTTGGGATTGAATATCTAATTGTTTCTTAATTGGTTGTGAGTTTTAGATGAAGATGATGGTCAACCTATTTGTCAAGAGACTATAGGAGCGAAGTTGAATGTGCGTCAAGAAGATGAAATTCAAGATGAAATTGAAGACTTATGTGTTTGAACAGTTGTTCAGAAAACTCATTACATTAGTAACCTATCGTTGTATTGGGTGTTTTTGTTAATTGTTAGAACTCATCGTTGTATTGGGTGTTCATTTATAGTACACCAGTGTAATGCAATATGTTCTTTGTATAAATATGTGCTTTTTATTGAGTTTGAGTTTGAAGTTTTTTTTTTACTGTATAAAAAATTTGGCCCATGGGCTGACCCTAGCCCCACTTGGCCCTAAGGGCTTTTTGGCCCTATGGGCTTTATGTATTTTGGGCCCTGTGGGCCTATGGGCCTTTGGCCCTAACCCACGCGGGAGCTAGGGCTAAATAATGGGCTAGGGTAGTGCTTTTGACGTCTCTATATGTACCTGAGCATATCAAGCTTTATTTCTTTCTTTAAATTAATTTGTTATCTAAACAGTTGGAACCATTCTAAACACATTCTCACAATTTTTCTATATACTGGCAAATGAGTGCAGGCCAAAGCCCATTAATCAAGACTAACAATTAAATGAAATACCAAATTCCCACATAAGCAATAATCTTCATATGTTTGTTTACATCAACTCCCAGAGAGGGTTACCGGACAGTGCCATCCAGAGAAGCGCTAGCACTATTGTTCCCAGATGCAGAGAAGCGACATCGGCCGATTGGACTAGTGTGCCCCAAGAATGTCTCCTAGAAACCAAATGGATTTGATATTTATAAAGGTTGCAAAAAGTTTAATATACTCTGAAAAGTAACTAGTTGAGGTCAGTGTAAAATGCCTTTATACAAACAGTGCATACCAACACACACACATAAGGCTCTATAATCTATAGGCAATAATGTTACCTGGTGCTCGACTTTGACCTCAGGAAAATCTTCTTCCCCACTATTTTCTGCAACAAAATTAATTGTTATTCTTTTATTTCAAATGTGCAATCAATGCATCTGGTGTTTCTAAGTGAATACAATGCATCTGGCAATTTTTCAGCATCCAGAAAATTAAGTGTGATTTAAACTTCAGATAAAGTACACTAAGAACATGTGTTTCTAAGTGAATACAATGTATCTGGCAGTTTTTCTAGTAATTTAATAATAATATGATTGATCGCTTCCTTGTTTCAAAAGCTAAATAAACAAGAACAAATCCTTCTCATATCATTTTCAAGAGTTCTGTACCTGATTCAATATCCTCAAACATATGTTTACATGTTTGAAATCTTTTATTATGCTTGCAGGGTCTTGAAACTAACACTAACATTTGAAACCAAAACATATTAGATCTTTCCTCATAAAAACAGCATCTTATTTCAGTGCAATTTGTGATCGCAAGTTACAGCCAGCGGCAGCGAAAAAAGTAATATCATCAATTGTCTTTAGGATGCATGATAGAGTTGAATAACTGGAGAAATTCATTTACTTCTCAGAAATCACAGGCATCTGATATTATTTGTTCTTACCTTTTCCCTAAACTTCAATGCCTAGTTATATTGTTAGAAAAGGGATCCATCATTTAGAACATGTCAACTCATGAGCTTAAACAAGCCTTATCCATAGAAAATGGCCATCAACATACTTAAAGGACAATGATGAAGCAACTAATCAATATCACTTTACAAAGTGGGAGTGGTCTTGAAATATATGTCTAGTTATAATGGGAATGTAATGACCTTTTTGAGTAGTATCACCAGTTCCGGCATTTCCCTGTTTGTCATTCAATATGGATGTTGAATCATCCCCAGAGTTGGAGCTGAAAAACTGTGATTGGATATTATCTGGTCCACCCAGAACTGTACCTCGTCTAAGAATTTAATAATTATTAATCCTTTTCTTTATTTGGTATCTTACTAAATGCAAGGTGTCTAGAAAATCAAGGAAAGGGAAAAAGAAGAAATTTCCAGAAGAAACAGAATCAGGAGTCAAACCAATTGAAGATCATTCTTGCATTCAAAAGGAACCTGACATCTTTATTGGCAATCAACCACTGCAGAAGGAATACCAACTGAACCCAAGTTCCACTGGGGATGAACACATTGTTGTCTGTGATGATAATGAACATGAAATGGTGTTGAGGAAGATAGGAACTCGAAAGGTGGTTTGGAACTAATGGAAAACAAAATCTCTGAAGATGCTAATGAGTATATGTTGGATGGCACCAGTGGTTTTTCTGAAGATGAGCAGTTAAATGCAATTGATGAAGTTGATTTTAAGGTTTCAACATTGGTCTCTGCTTTTGCAAATCACAGTATCATTCAGAAATTATGTTGGTTGCTCAAGTTTTATAAGAGCAATTCCCTTGCGACAAATCATTACATAATAAGCATGTTGCGGAGAATCAGTGATGACCTTGAACTCCATCCAATGCTGTACCAGGTTAAGTCTGGAAAGCATTTTGGCCTTCAATGAGATTCCTAGTTGTTTATGATTGTTGATAACCTTTCTTAATCTTGTTAACATTTTCTTGCAGTTGTCGCAGCTCACGACTTTTTATGACATCCTGGATGAACAAACATTATGTCCTTGCAAGGAATATGCAGGTATGGTTGATTTCCTGACCAGTCTGGTCAGAAAAATGCTAAAGAAAATGAAAATGCAACCCCTCCTGTTTGTGGAAGTCCTTTTCTGGAATGCCATTACATCAATGCTGAGTATTTGTTGGATGAGCTTGGTCATTTGAAAAAAGAAAGTAGAAGCTGGAATAGTACCCAAAGGGATGGAGAAATTGGTTCATCCCCGGTGAAAGTGTGGGCTCGTAGAAGTATAGCTGATGCACTTGGTGATGATGAAGCTGATGTCGTGATCACTCATGACTTAGGATATCAAAAGTAAAATAAAATTCTCAAACCTTGCTTGTAAGCTTCTTAAATCTATGAAGCACAGAACACTCACGTGGACACAGACACGATGACACCAAATTCAAAAAATTGTAGCAGACACAGTATATATGTATATATAACATTTTTCAATTTAACAAAAAAATTCATAATTGTGTTGAAGCCAAAAAAGATATTTGTTAAATACACATGTCGGACGATATCTTATAAACAACTGCTTACTGTATGATAGGCAACTTGGATCGTGGAAGATTAGTAGATGACAAACTAGTAACGGGTGTACTTTATATAGTGCTTTTCTTACTTCCTAGTATGGAACGATCACGGCTTGCTGCTTGTTAAGGATCAGTTGTAAATCAGTGTATATGATAGCTTTATCATGCGAATCGGAAGTTGATCCGATCGAGTAATCGAGTCACCGAAGTTAATCAGTATCTTACTTGATCATGAAAACCATTGTAAAAATAATTTTTTAATAGCTCAATAGTAACATTTAAAATTATATAATTTATAATACAATAAAATAACAAAAATATGCTGCAAAGTAACAGTATCAGATAATTTCAATTATTTGTTTAGCTATTATTTCTTTTAAAAAATACTGCAAAATTGTAAGTTGTATAAAAATGGAATGATAATTGTTAGATCGAGGATGCGTGAGATGCTGGCTCTTGTTACCATCGCACAATCCACATTTCCCCCTTTTGTCTTCGGTCCATAGCCTCAGACATATCGATTCCCTCTAGTGGTGGAATTGGTTGAGTAGTAATGATTTATAGAAGCACTCTAGTGGTGGAATTGGTTGAGTAGTAATGATTTATAGAAGCAGAGAAATGTATTTTGAAGACCCATTTGGGACACCTCTAGTAACATCTTGATTAATTATGTGTAAATATTTGGTTAATTGATTAATTATATATTAAGCACGTGTAAATATTGAGTTAATTCAGTGCATCATTAATCATATAAAGAATCGAATTAACTGATATTCTGATCCGATTAACCAATAGTTTCATCCAGAATTTTAGAACTTAAAATGGCTATGGCCACACTAAGCTGTATTGCTTTGCATTAATTATTTGAAGATGGAGAAGGAGATGGACGTAAATTAACTATCAATTGCCATATCACTCAGCTCTTAATTTTCCATCCAGTTCATGTATATATTTTCCTTATATTTGGCATGTAAAACAATTTGAGCCTTTATATTTGCAAGAAAGGAAAAGGCAAACATATAATGTCTAATCATAAGTTGTCAAACTAGAAAATTACCTACTGCAGTCTCTTGACCACAGGATTTGATCTTGATTTTGCAAACTCCACTCGAAGATCTGACAACAAAGAACCAATTAGAATGAAGTGTGAAATCCATTTTTCAAGCTGCAAATTATATATAAGAAGCATGTTAATTCTCTAGCTAAAGATTAAATTAATAGTACTTGCCTTACCATAAGAACCCAGGCTAAAAATACTTGTCCCATCTGGTCGGTGCACCCTGTGACCCTCATATGGCATCCATATGATTTCATCCGCTCTCAACTGGTCAATGGAAACCCGAAAATGATGGATAGCCCCAACACCCCTCACGGGTGTCCAGCACTGTACTTTAGAACCGATCCTCGGTGTATCCATCTGCCACATTACTGTGAGCACCTTAATTTTGTCCGGGTATTTTATCCTTTTAATTAATATTTGCAAAATAAAAAATGGAAAATACAGAAATAATAAAAATGTGTTTATGTTATTAGCCCAACTTGTTCTGTTACAAGTTGTTTTGAATCCAAGCCCAAGTAAAAAAAAAAAAATATAATAATAATAATAAAAATAAAATAAAATAAAAATAAAAATAAATAAAAAATACAACAAACTTTGAAAGGAACATTTCACTCCCACCATAGCTCCCTATCTTCCATTTCAAGTAAACACCAGAAGACTTTCTTTCATCTTGTTTCAGGCTCTTTCATTTTTTTGACAAAACAACAACACAAGTAGTCCCTATTCTTTGTACCACCCAAGCATAAAGTTGTTTTGCAAAGAACACCCATCAATGGTCCCTTTCCTACCATACGGCCACCAGAGAGATGTTTGTCATCTTCTCCCCTTTGATGCCAATATAAGTCGCACAAAGGAGAAGAAGCAAGGGGAGGAAAAATTCTTCTTCTCACTTCTCTGTTTTACTCTCAAAAAGGGGAACAAAATCGTCAACCAAAATATTGAGAGGAAGATAGCAAGAACCGAGGAGAAAACTAAAGAGAGAAAAACACATGAGACCAATTTTTCTTGATATCCTTAGCCATGACCACTCCTCTTTGATCTTTTTTTTTCATTCTTCTTCTCCCCTACGACAGACCGATCCTTCCCCTTGCATCACCTTCTTCCCTCTCATCCTCCATCTTCTTCAACAAACCAGCCACACACACACATTCACCATAAACCCATCACCTTCATCTTTCTCCTCTCATCCTACCATTTCTCTTATACAACACAACAACAATAAAAATAAAAAAACAGAAAAAAGGCCACAACCCCACCACTCACCATCTTCACCATCACTGCTTCCTCCACAACTCGAGACCACCGTGTGCAGGCCGTCGCGGAGCCTTGCGCCTCCCAAACAGCCACCGTCGTCACCACCACGAACCATTGCAGATCCGCACTGTAACCGCCGCATCGCCGCACATTTGAGCCGCAGCGGCCGCCCTGTCACACGCGTGTCCGCCGTGTGGGACAGGCCTTCACGTCCAGACGAGATCCGGCCCGAGCCACGCCGTCCACCGCCGCACATCACCGCATCACCAGATCTATTCCCATCTTCCGCGCTTGACCACTTTCGCGCGCTAAATTACGGTCAGGACCACTGTTGACGCGCCATTCGGTAACTAACTCTGTCAAGGGGGAGAACCACTTTGCCGTCAGATCTGATTCCCGGCTCTCCATTGTCTTCTTGATGGTAATATGGGGAGAAAGCTTCGACTTTACTATGTTGGCTTTTCTTTTCTTATTTATTCACTTTTTGTATTTGAGTTATTAGGCGATACGTTTGGGGCCCGGTCATTTGTCATTTGGGCCTCTTCTTACCTTTTCCGATATGGGCCTTTCAAATTTAGATCGGGTTCTTTTTTTTTTTCTTGAGAAAAATGCTTTTAGAAAGAAAAAGGATTAAAAGTTATAAAAAATAAAAAAGAATCTCTTGAGTTCACGCAACGATTTACAACGTTGATGTATGATTTTTCGCCTCAAGTGTTGTAAAATCGTAGGGTTTTATCGTATAGTTTCACTATCTTTAACCCTGTGCAAGAGTGAGTTCTTTTTTTTTTTTAAATAAAAATGATTTTGACAAAGTTTTTACAAAATGAATAAATAAATAAATAAATAAATACTTTTGAGTACCTCTATTAAAATTTCAATAAATAAAAACCTTTATTAATTCAATGAACAATCTCTGACGTCGATGTATGGATTTTTTTCATCCTCGAGTGTCGATGAATTGCGGGGGTTCATCGTATAGCTTTACTATCTTTAACCCTGTCAAAGAGTGAATCCCCTTTAAGAAAATATTAAATGTTTTTTTTATTACTTTAATCGCTTTTATCAATTTCATTTTTAAAAAATCTTTTAATTCGCGCAACAATCTACGACGTTGATGTATGATTTTTCATCCTCAAGTGTTGTATGAATTGTAAGGATTTATCGTATAACATCTTTATCTTGGACTCTATGCAAAAGTGAATTTATTTCGAAATAAAATCTTTGTTTAAAATAAAATAAATGAATCAAAAACTTTATCAAAATTAAAATCAACCAACTAATCAATTTTTTTTTAGAGAACTACGTGGCTTTGAGTTTCCCATCGCACCTTTAGGGAATACGTAGGAGCAAGATAAATCATCTTGTCGGCCAAACAATTTTTTTCCTTTTTTGTGTCTCTTTTTATGTTAAAATAATTAATCAAAGTAATTAGACTTGTACTGTTTTAGGGATGCTCACATGACACTGGTGCATGTTCGATCCCCTTAGATTTGAGTTGCTCATGAACTCGCCATGTTCAACTTCATTTAGTTTTTTATAAATAATAAATTTAAAAAAATGAAAAAATTAATAAAAATTTAAAACATTACAAGTTAAAAATAATTATTTCTTGTAAATAATTTTGGGGTAAAATAAATATTTAAAAGGTTATTAAAATGTTTTTGCACAATTACAGAGAGTCCGGCGTTTTAAGCAGCGATGTGGGGTGCTAACACCTTCCCCACTCGTAACAAATAGGACTCATCTCTCTTTTTAAAAGACCGAGTTAACCTTAAATAATTGGGGTTTTCTAAAGATTTTCCCAATAAAAATCTTGGTGGCGACTCTCTGTTTTCCTCCTTTTTCGCGGCTCGGAGCAGTGGTCGCGGCGTGGCAACTCGTTGGGACTTTAGAAATCGGTCCTATCATAGTTGGTTGTGCTACTTCTTTTTTAATAACTTTGAAAATATTAGTTTTACCTCTTTCTGTTTATTTTTTTGTATATAGTATTATTGTCTTAATAAATGTCTTTGTACATTCTTGCAACTTAGGGTAGAAACTTTATCTCTTGTAAATGTTGGTTGTTCTTTTTGCGAAGCTGGGTTAGTTTTGGGTTTTGTCGGAGTTGCTTGCTCGGCACACACGTCACTACCCACATTCTCCCTGCCTTTTGGGCTCATGCCGAGCGTGAATCTGTAGGATTAGAAGGAAACTTGATGATGTTATGTGGCCGCTCTTTGCATACGGCGGACATGGTTCTCTACTCGGTTGCTCTGAAACATGGACCGCCATTTGCTGACTTTTCGGTCCCTTGGTGAGGTTCATGGATTGAGGATCCTTATCTTTAGATGAGGTGTCCGGGACCATATGTTTGGGGTTTAGATCCGTCCGAAAGTCATGCACGTAAAATGCGTAGTAGCCTACCAAAATAGGGTCTCGACCTTAGAAATTCAAACTTTAGGATATACTTATTGTAGAACAAAAGGAGCACATTCCATCTTTTACGCAATATGAATAATCACGTTTATATCTCATGCATTTCCAAATGGTAAAAAAGGGATTTGTGTAAATCATCTTTCCATAACTCATTCATATTATTTTGTATATTTTGTATCTTATCATATAAATATTTTGTTAGGTTCATACAAAAAAAACGTAGTTTCATGCATTCCTCTATGCGTTCATTGCAAAAAAATCATTTATCTCAAGCATTCATAAGAAGAAAAAGAAATAAATAAGAAGCCATGCATCTCCTTCATTTTATACGTGCATCATTAAAACTTTTTCGGACGAATAAATTAAAAATTCTTACATTTCATGCATCAGTACTTTTTTATGTCAACCCTCGTCATTAAAAAAATTTGGCATCAGTCGTTCATTAAAAAAAATCATTTATCTCGGGCATTCATAAAAATTTGATTCATCTAAAAAATAAAAAGGCTCATTTCATGTATCAACTGTTTTGATAGAAGTTATTTCATGCATCTCGTATATTAAAATTTGGGTAAGTATAAAAATAAAAATAAAAGTAATCTTTTCCATGCAACCCGTGCATTAACACCTTCTTGGGTCAAGAAAAATCTTTTAATGCATCCCCGAAGGTTATCTTGATATTTAGCTATAAAATAAAGTTTAATCCCACTTTTCCCGAAATTCCACGGTGACTTTTGAATAATTGCTCTGCGGCACCCTTATTGGACTCGATCACTGACCAAAATCATGGATGAGGAAGAGCAAACTCGAGAAGTTCATAGAAAGTGAGTCAACTCAAGGAGAAGATGACCCGAATGATGGTAATGTTGCAAGTCATGCGGAAAGGAAAAGAACGCGAATGAGAATCCTTCGACCCTCGAGCCGAAAGAAGCCTGGCCATGCCTCTTCTCACTCGTGGGAACAACCACCAAGGGGTCATGATGCCTTTCTGGCTTCCCAAGCAATCAAAATTGTCCTTCATTTGACCCAACCAGTCCCCATATGGTCTTCCTCGGGGATTTGTGCTTGATCGCTCTGGTCGACAGATGGCAATCCAAACTCACGAAACTACAACCCGGAGACCACGAGATCCCCCACCAATTCTATGGTGCGTTCAGTTAACCCAACACTTCACCATTCACCTTCCACATTGGTGCCAATGGGATCCAAGTGGCACGAGCAGCCCTTCCCCGCGAGTATGTTCTTTGTGAATCGGTCATGTGGAATCCTCGATCCATGCTAGAAAAGCTGGAGGTTCTAGAGGAAGGCTAGAAACTATTGAAAGGGCAAGCAGTATGGTCTTCGGGATGCCTCACGAACTCTGTCTAGTACCCAATGTCGTAATATCTCCAAAATTCAAAGTGCGATTTTGACAAATACATAGGACACTTCAAAAAGCGCTAACCGTGTACGTCAGGAAAGATGGCATCAAGTACCCGGGATGATAAACTCTTGATTCATTTAACTTCAAGATAGTTTGATTGGGGACTTCAAATTGGTAATACACCTCGAGTGGGCCCACATTCGATCCTTCAAAGACCTAGCGGATCGTTCTGAAACAATACAAGTATAATATTGACATGGCTCTGATAGGATCAACTTCAAAATATGTTAAAGGAATCTGAAACCTTCAAGGAGTATGCACAAATGTGAAAGTTGGTACTTTCAGTTCGAACTCCCATTAGCGAGAAAGAAATTGTGGCAATGTTCATTGATACCGCTTATTACCATACATATAGAATGATTGGAAGTGTGTCATCAACTTTCACGACATGGTTATCATTGGAGAAGAGAGTTAGAATGGGGAGAAATGGTAAAATTATTTGAAAGTTACGTGGGAGGCCGGGATGACAAAAGTTCCATTTTCGAGAAGAATGAAGAAGAGGCACATGTTGTGGCATCGAGCAGAAATCTGTGGTTTTGGGCATTGGATACAGTCAAGTATCCGTCAACTCTCAGCCGTCTTTTCAAACAACCTACAACTCCATATTATCCACCACTCACCAGCCTAACCATCCATGTGTAGCCCATCCTCACAATTTCCAGCTTGATCCTATCTGTGAGGACACCGTACCACCATCAAACCGCTCCAACATCAAGCTTTTCCCTTGCCATACACTGACAAAACCTAAATGCAAATCAAAGGAGACAACCTTCTGAAAAAGAACCCGTGCTGTTTGACCCATATACCTATGACTTACGGACTGTTACGACATTATTGAAAAATCTTTGTTGGTCGGTCAGGCCAGGCGGGTTGCCAACCCCGTACCCAAAATGGTTTGACCCCGAATGTCCAGTGTGACTATCATGGGGGTGATCGGTCGTTCAAGAAATAGCAAACCTTAAAGTATAAATGAAGATGCAGTCAATGCAAATGTGCTAAGTTTCCAACCGAGACACTGTTGATGCGCGGAGGTTCGGAGTCCATGCCGTAGGACACTTTGGAACATGACCTTTGAATCTTGTGTGGAAGTAATTCATTGATGCTAATCTTTTGCTTCGCCCGAAGGCTTTAGGAAGTTTTAATAATGGGCTTACTTGTTTCCATTGATGAATAAATGGATGCATTGAGTTTCCTTTCCTTTCCTTCATCTCTTGATCTTACCTTCATCCCTTCTTCTTTCTCTTGAAAGTTATCAATAAAGCGAGCACAGAAGATGATTCTCTTTAAAAATAAAATAAAATAATAAATCTTTGGAACCTCGTCGTATGATCAGATCACCTCATTACTCCATCTTGGTTCGGACAACTATGGAAAGCTTCCCCTATTGAGATCAGCAGAGGTGATTGAGGCAATCAAAGGAAATCTTTTTTGATTCAAGCTAGACTCCATGATTTGCAAAAAAAAAAAAAAAAAAAAAGAAAAGAAATTAAAAGAAATCGAAAGCTTATGCTTTTACAAGTACTATCATTTTTGTCTTACCTTTAAAAATTTATGAAAGGTAACAATTAAAATTGAAATGAAGAATGGCCATCTTTCTCCATCTTCATACTTGTACTACTCCTTGTTACCTTTTGAGCTTGAACGTTTCTTCAAAGAACCTTGGACAAGGATCACACTTAGTAAGAGGCAAGCATAAAAGAATTGGTGATTATGAAAGAAGAAAGAAGGGATAAAGAAAAAGAAAAAAAAAAAAAACTTCACATGAAGGCAAAAAAAAGAAAGAAATAAAAGGAAAGTTAGAGAGGAAAACAAATGTTCTTAGATCTGGATCCCGGGTCTATTAACCTTAAAACATTTGTTTGAGCCTTATATCCTTTCATGTACTACCATTGGTAGCGTATGAGCCTAAAAGTCCATTGATCCATGAAGATTGTTGTCATTTTCATTAACTTTAATTGTGAGACAAAAATGTATGTCACTTTTTCAATGCATCGCTCGGAAAAAAGAAAAGAAAATGAAACGACAAAGAAAATGAAAAAAAAACATAAAAACAAAAAGGAGGGACGCTTCGCTGGTTGAAAACTTTGCAAAGAGCGCCTAGGCAAGATTAGAGCGACCGTGGGTTGAAGATCGGAAGGCAACCTGCATCAAAGGTTAGGGTCAGCAGTTTCTCGAAGCAACAAAGCTAGGGGTTCCAGATTTAAAAACGATCGTGTCCTCGGAAGGAGATGACGGTACATGAGATCCATCCGAGGTGTCTCTTGAGAATGCTTCAGTAGTGGGCGATTTGAAGCGATCGTGAAATGCTCTTCATGAGAACTGGAACAGCCATGTTCTTGAAGAAGGCGATTAAGCGGTGCTCGAGGTTATACGCATGAGAAGCTAGCCTTACATCTTAAAAATGTATACTGAAGAAAAGTGTGAACTCCGTCCAGTCATTGTTTTATTCGCATCTAACAACCTTTCAATTCTTTTACTCATATCTTTACCACTTTCCACATATTGTTACTCCTTATCATTCATTACCCATCTTTCTACCATAGACTCGGTTGCATTGTTTATTACATCTTGAAAGGTGAAGCAAGTATCATAATGATATCATTTAGAGGTTTACCGAGGATGCAAGGTCATGGAAAGTGCATCGAATCTCGACAAAGGGGGCAATGTTGGAAAAGAAAGAGAAATCAAGTGGAGTCGTCCATCGGGATAATCATTATAAATAGGCATATTTGTGCCAAGGGGCAAAGCATGATGGGGCAAGAAAAAGCCGTCCGGATCAATGAGTGACATTCCGAGTTCTTCCTTAAATTTGGGTTTGTGTTCGAAGCTTTAAGGGATAGAAATCAAAAGAATGGTTTCAAAGAAAAATGATCGAGGTTCATTATCAATCGACGAAAGAATCTTTTGCATCGCCATTATTTCATTTTTTCCATGTCGACATCATTGCATCATTTTAGGCATAGGGCCTCAGAAGCTTTGTTTTGTTAAACTTTGTAGACACGGGGCCCCCAAAAGTCATGTTATTGTAGCTTTAGTAGGCATAGGGCCTCATAGAGCTTTGTTTTGTTCGAGCTTTAGCCGACACGGAGGCCCAAGTCATGACTTGTTAGCTTTAGTAGGCATAGGGCCTCGTAAGCTTTGCATTTGTTCGACTTTAGCAGACAGAGAACTTTAAAGTCATGTTATTATTAGCTTTAGTAGACATAGGTCTCTAAGCTTTTGTCTGTTTTAATGGGCATGGGGCCCATAAGCTTTGTCTTATCGACTTTGCAGGCATGGGACCTCTTAAGTTTTTTTTTGTTGTGTTTGACTTTAGTGGGCACGGGCCCCAAAGTCATGTGTTGTCTCGGGCATCGGACCTCTTAAGTTTTTTTTGTTGTAGTTTGACTTTAGTGGGCACGGAGCCCCCAAAGAGTCATCCTCTTATCTTTAGCTAGGCATAGGGCCTCTTGGGTTTTGTTTTGTCTTAGTTTGGCTTTCATGGAGCCCCAAAGTCATGTCTTGGTAGCTTTAGCGGGAAACGGCCTCGTAAAGCTTCGTCTTGTTTAGCTTTAGCAGGCGGAAGACTCGCTTCTATACCTTTGTTGGCTCATAGACATAGGACCCTCAAGGCTTTATATTTTGTTGTCAAGCGGTGGATGTGGCTCCGCAAGCTTTTTATCCTTTGCTTTTTAGCCAGTGGATAGAAGCTCATCAAGCTTTAATTCTTTTGCTTTCAAGCTTCGCGGACAGCTGGCTCATCAGCTTTCAACATTTCTTTTAAGCAGGTGGATCGCAGAGCTCGAAGCTTTTAATTCTTTACTTTCGAACTTCGCGGACAACCGGCTCAGTAAGCTTTCAGCATTTCTTTCAGCTTGGTGGATGAGACTCCGCAAGCTTTTAATTCTTTTGCTTTCTAGCTTCGGACAATGGAACTAGCGTAAGCTTTCAACATTTCTTTCGAGCTTGATGGATGACCGGCATCATAAGCTTTAATTCTTTTGCTTTTCAAGCAGTGAACAGGAATCTAATGTTAGCTTCCAACATTTCTTTCTAAGCCGGCGGAGACTGAATTCTCCTAAGGATTTACTCATGTTTGCTTTCGCGCCGGTAGATAATCCAACTCCATGAGCTCTTCATCTTTGCTTTCTTCAAGTTCAGTGGACAAGGGACTCCATTAGCTTTTAACTACGGTAAGCTTGGTGGATGCTTGGAAACTCCGCAACTTTTAATCATTTTGTTTTCAAGCTTGATGGATGCCCGACTCACGGAGCTGTTAATTCTTTTGCTTTCAAGCCAAGGACAACCTCATGTAAGCTTTTTTTACCTTTCCTTTAAAGCTTGTCGGATGCGCGAACTCACGTCTTTTTACACCTTTCCTTTCCAGCTAGCGGATACTGAGACCGCAAGCTTTTAAACTTTTGTCCAGCTTGACGGGCGGTCAGTCAGGCTTTTCATTTTTTGCATCCGTTTACTTGTGTGAATTCGGCCAAATTGGAGTTCATGTCTTTACGTTTCTTATAACGATAATAGGTTAACTATAGTTACACCAATTATCTAATAGAAACAAGTAAAAAAGGGTTTGTGAACACCTGTTTGTCGGAGTATTTTATCATTTTAATTAATATTTGCAAAATAAAAAATGGAAAATACGAAATAATAAAAATGTGTTTATGTTATTAGGTGACTTTATATTTACAAGTTGTTTTGAATCAAGCCCAAGTAAAAAAAAAAAATAAATAATAATAATAAAAATAAAATAAAATAAAAATAAAAATAAAAATAAAAATAAAAAATACAACAAACTTTGAAAGGAACATTTCCCTCCCACCGTAGCTCCCATATCTTTCATTTCAAGTAAACACCGGGAAGACTTTCTTTCATCTTGTTTCGAGCTCTTTCATTTTTGACAAAACAACAACACGGTAGTCCCTATTCTTTGTACCACCCAAGCATAAGTTGTTTTGCGGCAACACCCATCGGTGGTCCCTTTCCTACCGCAGGCCAGTGCGAGATGTTTGTCTTCTTCTCCTTTGATGCAGTATAAGTCGCACAATTAGAAGAAGCAAGGGGGAGGAAAAATTCTTACTTCTCCAACTTCTCTGTTTATGTTCTCAAAAAAGGGAACAAAATGTCAGAACCAAAATATTGAGAGAAGATAGCAGAGCGAGGGAAAACTAAAGAGAGAAAAACATGTAGGACGAATTTTCTTGATATCACTTAGCCGCGAGCCACTCACTCTTTGATCTTTTTTTTTCCTTCTTCTTCTCCTCTCAGCGTGGGCCCAGATCCTTCCCCCTTGCATCACCTTCCCTCTCGTCCTCCATCTTCTTCAACAAACCGACCACACACCTGCAATTCAGCATAAACCCATCACCTTCATCTTTCTCCTGTCTTCTGCCTTTCTCTTCCCTCTACTTACTAATATAAAAAGAAAAAAAACGGAAAAAGGCCACACCCACCATGCTGCCATCTTCACCATCCTTTGCTCCTCCTGACTCGGACCACCGTGTGCCCGAGGCGTCCGGCCTTGGCGCCTCCCAAGCGGCCGTCTCACCACCACGAACCATTACTGATTCCGCCTGAGAACCGCCGTGGTCGCCCCTGGCCGCTGTGCTCGCCTTTGTCACTCGCGTGTCGGCCGTGGGCGACCATGGCCCGCGTCGAGTGGCAGAATCCCTCGCGAAACCGTGACCGTCCCGCACTCGCGCCTTCTCTGCATCACGGTCTGTTCCATCTTCCTTGCTTGACCACTTTTCCGTGCCAGTCAGATCCGGACCGTTTGTTTACTTGCATCGTCGCTAACCAAACTTAGCATGCCGGAGAACCTTTCTTTGTGCTGGATCTACCGTTCGGCTCTCCATTGTCTTCTTGTTGGTAGTATGGGAGAAAGCTTGACTTTACTATGTTGGCTTTTCTTTTCTTATTTATTCACTTTTGTATTTGAGTTATTCGGCAATCGTTTGGGGCACGGTCATTTTCATTTGGACTTCTTCTTACCTTTTTTCGATATGGGCCTTTCAAATTTAGATCGGGTTCTTTCTTTTTTTCTTGAGAAAAAATGCTTTTAGAAAGAAAAAGGATTACAAGTTATAAAAAAATAAAAGGAATCTCTCTTGAGTTCAGCATGACGATTTACACGTTGATGTGGATTTTCGTCCTCGTGTTGTAAAATCGTGAGGTTTATCGTATCGTTCCTTCTCTTTGACCCTATGCAGAGGTGAGTTCTCTCTTTAAATAAAAATGATTTTGACAAAGTTTTTACAAAAATGAATAGAATAAATAAATAAATACTTTTAAGTCCTCTATTAAAATTTCAATAAATAAAACCTTTGTTAATTCATGACTGTCAGCCGGCGTCGATGTATGGATTTTTTCGTATCGAGTGTCATTATGGTGTAAGGGTTCGTCGTTATGGCTTTACTATCTTTAACCCTGTGCAAGGTGGATCCTCTTTAAGAAAAAATATTAAATGTTTTTTGATTACTTTTAATCGGTTTTATCCAATTTCATTTTTATAAAAATCTTTTTAGTCAGCATAAGATTCTGACGTTGATGTATGATTTTCATCCTCAGTGTTGTATGAATTGTGAGATTTATCGTATAATAGTGCTATCTTGGAATTTATGCTGAAGTAATTTGTTATGAAAATATTTGTTTAAAATAAAATAAACGAATCAAAATCTTTATCGAAATTAAAATCAACCAAGCTAATCAATTTTTTTTAGAGAACTACGTGACTTTGAGGTTTCCCGTCTTGGGGGATACATTAGGAGCAAGATAAATCATCTTATCGGGCAAAAACTAATTTTTCCTTTTTTGTGTTTTTTTTATGTTAAAATAATTAATCAAATTAATTAGACTTCATCGATTTTAGGGATCTTTCAGTGGACATGGTTTGTGTTGATTCCTAGATTTGAGTTACTTTTAAAAGTGTTTCGTGTCTGCTGTTCAACTTCATTTAGGTTTTTATAAATATCTAATTTAAAAAATGAAAAAAATTAATAAAAATTTAAAACATTACAAGTTAAAAATAATTATTTCTTGTAAATAATTTTGGGGTAAAATAAATATTTAAAGGTTATTAAAATGTTTTTTGCAAAGTGCTTGAGTCTGGTTTTCAAGCAGGCGTGTGGGGTGCTACACCTTCACTGCTCTTGTAAACTCATTTCAGCTATCTTTTAAAAGACCAGTTAACCTTTAAATAATGGGTTTTCAAGATTTTCCCAATATAAATCTTAGTGGCGGCTCTGTTTTTCCTCCTTTTCGCGGCTCCAGGACCAGGTGTGGTCGCGACAATTACGATTCTCAATGCTTGAAATGCTCAAATATCCATCACAGCTTGTAGTAGTGTGTCCCTAAGTGACTACAATATAACAAGCATAGCAATTAGATTGTGTTTGGAAATTTGGAAAAAAAAGATTAGTTGATAATCTGTTTTCAATAATCGAGTTGTGATAATCGATTATAGTCAATCTGTTTTGTTTGGGTATGTTTTAAAAGTGATTTTAAGATAATCTATTTCGTTTAGGTGCTTCAAAAATAATCGTTTCTACTAGTAAAGATAGAGAATGTTGTGAATGAATCTTTGGTTAGAAAAACTTTTTTAGAAAGCAGTGGGTCTTCTTGGTTTGTTAAAGAGCAGTGAATAAGGAGAAAAAACTTTTTAGAAAATAATCCTGTACCCAAAACATACCAGATTTTTCACAAAACCACTTAATTGCTCAAAAACAGTTGAATGAGAAAGATTAAATCTTTCCCAAACATACTCTTAATATAAAATAATTATACATGCAATAGGTCATATAACCTCTGTGCTTTACATTATGTCACTAGCATCACGTAGATGATCATATAGGCATGCCCGAGCAATTGCAGCCCGAGGGCATACCTTTGCAGCGGTAAGGTCGGCGGAAGAGTTCCAAGAATGCAACATCCACATATGTAGAACTCTTATCGAGAAAAATTAATGCGACCCGCTGAGAATGCTAATAGATACTATGACGCATTTTCCACTTCCACTTATTAGCCAGACGATAGACATCCTGATTGATAAAGTGAACATGTGCACCTCTAGTCACATATGTCCCCTCTTTGCCT
>JAUPTC010000791.1:0-35968 GCA_030762895.1 Sophora flavescens | reverse complement strand
GTAACGATGGGTTACCGCACGTTGTTATACTTTGGTGCTTATTGGCCAAAGTAGCCTCAATGCTTATTGGTCGGGGTGTTAATGTTGTTGAACCTTGGTGCTTATTGGCCAAAGGGGTCTTGATGCTTATTGGTCAAGGTGTTGATGGTGATAAAAATTTGGTGCTTATTGGCCAAAGCGAGAGGTGGTGATTGTTTGTTGTTTGTTGTTTGTTGTTTTTGCTCATGCATTCACACATTAGAGATGTTAGTGGGGGAAGTTCAACATAGGGGATGCAACACCCCCCCCCCCCCCCTTTGGGTGCTACATGGTTAACTCGTTGCGGAAAATATAAATGAAAATGAAAGCTGGTTGCTTTCGGGAAAAATAATTTAAATACATAACTACGTTCGAAAACGGTCATAAATTTTTTTTCTTTTCTCGCACGGTAAATAAAGTTTTCAACACACTAACATTAACATATAACAACTTCATATACGAAATACTCCTCATAACATACGAGTTGATTTCCTTCTGAAATCCATACATAACAAAAGATATAATCATACATCACTTAAAACAGAAAATTCTTACTTCAAAAGAATGGCTCTCCAAAGCCAGATATAACGAATATCCTCAAAAAGGTTATAAACCAACCTAATTTCCTAATTGAGCTGGTCACTTTAACCGACATCTACTAACAATACCCCAGAGGTCATTCTTAAAATCCACACGATTCACATTTGTCGGGACTAATATCCTCGAGTGAAATAGGGAACTCCTCTGCAACGTCTGTATTTACATCCCACGGCACAACAGCACAAACCAAGAAAAACATATGCATTTGCAAGGGTGAGATATCGACAATTGAGTTTTATCAAGATAACCACATGCGTGACACACAAACAACAGCATTTCCACATATATGTATATACAACATATAAATCCTCATAAATAACCATCATCTAATGGGATTCATACCCGACAGTCATCGCAATTTATAAAAAAACATGACACTTCAACATCATCATCTAACTTTGATATTTATCCTCCGGAGGTCATAACTTCCCTTCGTTGAGCATGATTAGGCTGTAATACCCTTTACCACAATTGTCTCATGAGGTCGCGACCTCTCAATTTAGGACTGACACCAATTGTTCAAGCGTATCACACTCAAGCACCTAAGATAATATTGAGTAGTCCTTGATTGAGTACATCCACGTTTTGCATCGTTAAGTCCACGACTAGAGGTCGCGAGGCCTCAGCCTTTGTGGCTCACGAACCCGGATGTCCCTAATAGACCCACTTTGGTCTTGACCTCCTCAACTCGTCAATCCACCCTTTGTGGATTGTATCTCGATGGCACATTTGGCCAAACAACATAAGACACATTGGCCAGCACACAGGACACAATGGTCAACAACACATGGCACACTGGCCAACAACGCAAGACAATTGGCAGACACACAGGACACAATGGTCAACACAGGTACATCTGCCAAATAAAGCATGTAAAACTTTTGTTCACGTCACCTTTTCTTTTTCGTTCATTCTTTCCTTGTCGAGGCTCAAAGGCTCACGACCATGCTTAATTTAATATTAAGTCTCTTCAACTTCAACACAACACAGGGCACACAGTCCGAAAACTCAACTCAACACAGGACACACAGTTCGAGTGCTCAATCACAAAGCCCTAAAACGATACATCAGTCTTAGGCTCGCGGATATGGGATACAACATTCAC
The DNA here is from genome assembly GCA_030762895.1 of Sophora flavescens. Taxonomy (NCBI): domain Eukaryota; kingdom Viridiplantae; phylum Streptophyta; class Magnoliopsida; order Fabales; family Fabaceae; genus Sophora; species Sophora flavescens. Next base: position 34,245 of record JAUPTC010000791.1, on the reverse strand, counting down.
CATATCAAATATAGGACACACGGTCCAAAACAAATTTTACAAGACACATAGCCCACTAACACGGATCCATGATCCACGTGTTAACAAAGCACTAGAATCCCGACGTCTCGGTTACTAGGTTAACTTTTCTTCTTTAACGATATTTTCGTTCTGTGAAACAACAAATACAAAACCAAACCTCCGAAAACTTATCCAAGTTTAGCGGAATTATTTTTGCTGAGTAAAAACTCTTTTATAGAAAATCTTTTCTGTTAAAAATCGTTTATAAAACGTTAAATCACAGAGAAATTCATTTTTCTCCAATTCCTTCATTCTTGAAAATCTCTTTTCTGAAAACATCAACTTTTGAAAAGTCATTCCCAACTCATTTTCATTTCAATGAAACAAAACCGTTTTTCATAATTTCGTCGTAAAATTCTTTTATAACCCGAAATGACTTTTCTATTTTAAATAGTTTTTCCAACGTAAATATTACATTATTTTTGAAACTTAACTACTTGAAATAAATTTTTATTTTATTTTTGAATTTATTTTGGAAAAACTAACACCTGTGAACATTTTTCACGGTTTCACCCTTACTGTCACTCATTGACTCATCTTTCACCGAAATATGATTAAAATATTATTTTTCACTTTTTCTTTAAATTTCCCAAAATTAAATCATTTTGATTTAATCTTCAAGTTTATCAAGCTTTTATCCTTAATTCATGTTAAGCACTGACCACTGTCAGGCTTGTCAACCCATCACTCAACAAAAGATAATCCAATACAATACAGATATAGCATACTTCATAGTTATATCATGCATCACAGTTATAACTTTAAAATATAGTTATAACAAAACAACTCAACGAAACCACATCAACCACATAAACAATCACATAATAAATAATCAAATACCACAGAACCACAACAGATAGTTTTACAGACAATACACAGATAGCATATGGCTATCTAAAACCCCTCAGGTAAACTCCCCTTACCTCTTGAAGTTACATATTCCTCTCTGAAGTTTCTTCTTGGAGTTCTGTTTTCTCCACGAAACTCACTCAACCAAACAAAAAATTATCCTTCATAACAAACCATAAAACAAATTAACAAAATGAAACAAAATCCATATAGTTTCCTATGAACTAGGATTCGGTCATCATGAGTAAATTTGGCTAGGAATGTCAAAATTTCATAAGATTTTGGATTTATTGTAAGATTCAATGACTTAGAGATTTTAATATATGACAAATACAATTTAATGTGTATGCAAGTGTTTTAGTGTCAAATTGCAAAGACAGGTATCAAGCAGTGATCAAAATGTTCATTAAGCAAATTCAAGAAAAATATTCAAGGAAGAACTTGAAGGAATCAAGGAGCTGCATGTAGAAATCAAAAGAGCAAAGTCAAAGAGCAAAGGATCATCAAGACCAAGCTTAAAGGAGAATTTTATATTTAAGTCTTAGATGATTTGTAAGAGAAAGAAATCTCTTAGTCACAAGATAGCTCAACTAAAAAGATGCATGAAGAAAATCAATTTTCATAACCTGTATTAAAAGGAATAAGTTTTTTTTATAATGAAAATGATTTTTGGAAATAAGAAAATTATTTGTTAGGTACAGCCATGTAATCAATGGATGTATGTCTGCTACTGTAACTGACAAATGAATTTAAGGTTCTTCATTAATACATAGATGTACTGAATGGATGTATTGATGGATTAACCAAGTTCAAGATTTTGAGAAACTATCAGTATGAAATTGGTTAATACAGTCCTGTACTCGATCCATGTTCAAGAACCAGAATCAAGAAAACAGATTTGTTATCAGACCCAAATCTATTTTAATTGATCCCAACGACTATAACTTGTTTCCTATATATAGAGGGATCAAAAGAACACTTTTAACCAATTGGAGTTTACAAAATCAATTAGAGAGATCAATTGTGAAAATCATTCATCTTCTCGCTTGAGCTTCATTGTGAAAAAGAGTGTTTCAATTCTCATAAGAACTTCAACTTGTATATCTGACTTCTGAAAGTTAGGGATCAATCTTTTTGTACTTTTCCATTGTAAAGAGAGAGGGAGTCTCTCTGTGTGATTAGGGTGAGGAATCCTAAGGAAGAACATTGATTGAGTCTCTTCACAAGAGTGTGGTATCTCAAGGTGAAGGAGTGCTCTGTGGTGTAAAGGTTTTTCAAGCTACCTGGCTAAAGCTTGTTGTGTTAGTGTGTGAAAACCCACAAGTGGAGTGGGGACCGGATGTAAGTCATAGTGGTGGTGACTAAACCAGTATAAAACTGATTGTGTGGTATCTCTAAACTCAAACTCTTTAATTTCTGTCTTGTGCATATAACTGTGATCTTGATGTTCTAAGTTTTCAATTGATATCAGTTCTTGATCTGTTTAATTTGAATTAACCAGAGTATTACTGCAATCAATCTTGAGTTATTAATTGTTCAAAACTGAGTTGATTAAAATTGTTCTTGATAACTGAATTTGAAACTGATATATTGTAACTTCAGTTCTTGACTGACTAAGGCCTCGTATCTAATACATTGCACGACCACGAACTCAATTTCTTTCTGTTTGATTCAATCACTGTTAAATTGATAGCTGTGAGCTGTGAACTTGAATATTACTACTAATTTATTTTTCTGAATTAATCTTTCTTTCCTCACCACCTTATATTCAAGATTTCATAAAAAGCCCTTCACTGATTTTGTAAAAGATCCTGGGGTAACTTTGATTTGAAAAGTAAAGTTTTTGAAAAGCTTTTTGAAAGCTCAATTCACCACCCCCCCCCTATTGAGTCTCTGAAGCCAAAACAACAATTGGCATCAGAGCTAAACTCTTAAGTTTGGTTTAACATCTATAAGAGTATGACTTCCAATGACTGTTTGAATGAAGGGGCTTCCCTTGCACGCCCTCCTGCCTTCAATGGATCAGAGTATATCAATTGGAAGGAAAGAATGGTAATATTTCTTGAGGCAGCAGGTGTTGATATATGGGATGCAGTAGAAAATGGACCATCTGTCCCCTTTACTGTAGATTCTAATGGTGCTCCAAGAAATAAGCCTAAAACTGAATGGAATGAGGATGATAAGAAAAGAGTTCAATATAATGCACGTGCTAAGAATATTATAACATCTACTTTAAGTCGTGATGAGTTTTTTAGGGTTTCAAATTGCAAATCAGCAAAGGAGATATGGGATACATTGCAAGTAACACATGAAGGAACCACAGATGTCAAAAGAGCAAGAATGAACACCCTCACACATGAGTATGAGCTGTTCAGAATGAAGCAAGGAGAACCTATGACTGAAATGCAAAAGTGATTCACTCACAATGTCAACCAACTTGCTGGTCTTGGAAAAACTATATCAAATGAGGATCAAATTAACAAAGTAATGAGATGCTTGAGCAGGGAATGGCAGCCTAAAGTCAGTACAATCTCAGAATCTAGAGACCTCTCATCAATGACCATTGCCACATTGTTTGGAAAACTGCGAGAGCATGAATTGGAGTTGAACAGACTAAATGAGAATGAAGAAACCGACAAAAAGAAAAATGGATTAGCTCTGAAATCACAAGTCAGAGAAGTAGAACACAGTGATGATAATGATTCAGCACAAGAGGCAGAATCTGAAGAAGAGATGGGAATGCTAGTTAGAAAATTCAAGAAGTTCCTAAAGAAGAAAGGCAACTTCAAAAGAAAGCCATCCACTTTTCAAAGGATAAATTTCAGCAAAGGTGACAACTCTTCCAACAACATCACATGCTATGAATGTGAAAAGATTGGCCACATGAAGCTTGATTGTCCAAAACTGCAAAAGAAGGACAAAACAGAAAAGTTTGACTCAAAGGACAAGAAGTGGAGAAAGCCAAGAAAGGCCTACATTGCTTGGGATGATAATGATGTAGATTCCACTGAAGAATCTGAATCTGAGGAGGCAAACTTGTGCGTGATGGCCATCAATAATAGTGATTCAGAGAGTGAGGTAAATTATGATTCACAACCAACTTTTGATGAATTGCAAGATGCATTTGATGAGTTACATGCTGAATATCTTAAGATTGCTAAACAACTTGTCTCATCTAGAAACATAATTGCTAAACAATGTGATGATTATGCATGCTTGAAAATGAAAGAAAGAGAACTAGAAGCTTGGAACAGGGTCTTGATTGCATCTAGCTCTAATTGTTCTAAGTGTTGTACATTGACTAAAGAAGTTGAAAAACTGAAAAATGACTTAGCCAAGTTCATAAATGGTAGAGATAACTTGAATGCTTTATTAGGACAGCAAAAATGTGTTTATGATAAGGCTGGAATAGGCTATGAACCTAAGATACATGAGAAATATTTCAAAAAAATTTTTGCTGCACCTAAGACATCAAACACACCATTTGTTAAATGCAACTTTTGTGCTAGAAAAGGCCACACAGCTTTTACATGTCAAAAGGACCCAAACAGATTTGGGTACCTAAAACATAAACATGATTCTGTTTTGTAGGTATGTTGGAAAGCCAAGAATGTGAAATGGTATCTTGACAGTGGTTGTTCCAAGCACATGACTGGAGACAAAACCATGTTCATTTCCTTTACCCCTAAGTCAAGTGGTAGTGTTACCAATGGAGACAACAATAAAAGGAGAATACTTGGCATTGACAACATTGGAAGTAACTCAACAACAATCATTGAGGATGTACTATATGTTGAGGGACTGAAATACGACCTATTAAGTATCAGTCAACTATATGACAAAGGCTTCAAGGTAAAATTCAATTCCAATAGTTGCTTAATAGAAAATCAGCATGATTAAATATTTGAAATTAATTGGACATAGGACAGATAACATCTATATGCTTGGTTTAGATAATATCTCTTCAAATACTGCATGCTGTCTTATTTCAAAAGAAGAAGAGAATTGGCTTTGGCATAGAAGAATTGCACACATTCATATGAACCACTTGAATAAAATGATTTGTAAAGATCTTGTAGTTGGTTTGCCTAAACTGAAATTTGTGAAAGATGGACTATGTGATGCATGTCAAAAAGGATAGCAAGTTAAGGTCTATTTTAAACCAAATAACATTGTTTCAACAACTAGACCCTCGCAACTTTTACACATGGATTTATTTGGTCCATCTAGAACCAAAAGCTTTGGTGGTAACTTGTATGCATTGGTAATAGTAGATGATTACTCTAGATATACGTGGACATATTTTCTATCTCATAAGAGCGATTCAGTTGCTGCATTTAAGAAAATGGCAAAAATTGTGCAAAATGAAAAGGACATGAAAATTGTTTCTATAAGAAGTGATCATGGGGGAGAATTTTAAAATGAAGTGTTTGAAAACTTTTGTGATGAGCATGGCATTCAACATAATTTTTCTTCTCCTAGAACTCCACAACAAAATGGAGTAGTGGAAAGGAAGAATAGATCATTAGAGGAGATAGCAAGAACTATGTTGAACGACACTAGCTTGCCAAAATACTTTTGGGCAGATCTTTGTCAATACAACCTGCTATGTGCTAAATAGAGTCTTGATAAGACCAATCTTAAAGAAAACCCCTTATGAGCTTTACAAAGGAAGAAAACCAAATATAGCACATTTTCATGTTTTTGGTTGCAAATGCTTTGTTCTTAACAATGGAAAGAATAATCTTGGAAAATTTGATGCAAAGGCTGATGAAGGAATTTTCCTAGGTTACTATCTATCTAGTAAAGCATTTAGAATATATAATAAGAGAACACAAACTATTAAGGAATCTGTGCATGGACATTTGATGAGTCTAACCCCAAAAGGTTGGGAAAGGATTCTATTATTGATGATCTTGCAGATTCAATTGAGAAAAATTTCCTAGAGGAGAAATAGGACAATGAAGAAGATGAAAGCTTAAAGAATGAATTGCTGCAGCAGGAGCAAACAGAACAACAGACTGACCTACCAAAGGAATGGAGGACTGTCAGAAATCATCCAATTGATAACATCATTGGTGAAATTACAAAGGGGATAACTACTAGACAATCTCTTAGAAATGCTTGTAATCATATGGCATTTGTGTCTCAAGTAGAACCTAAGAACATAGATGATGCTATAATTGATGAACATTGGATGATGGCTATGCAAGATGAGTTAAACCAGTTTGAAAGAAACCAAGTTTGGAAACTAGTACATAAACCCAAGAACTGTCAAGTAATAGGTACAAAATGGGTTTTTAGGAATAAACTAGATAAAAATGGTATAATTCTAAGAAACAAGGCTAGATTGGTAGCCAAATGGTATAAGCAAGAAGAAGGCATAGATTATGATGAAACATATGCACCAGTAGCAAGATTAGAAGCTATAAGAATGCTACTTGTTTATGCTTGCATAATGGGATTTAAATTGTATCAAATATATGTTAAGAGTACTTTCTTAAATGGATTTATACAAGAGGAAATGAATCTTGGTCAACCACCTGGTTTTGAGAATAATGAATTGCCTAACCATATTTATAAATCGTCTAAAGCACTATATGGCTTAAAGCAAGCTCCTAGAGCTTGGTATGAAAGGTTAAGTAATTTTCTCATTGAAAAAGGATTTAAAAGAGGTAAAGTTGACACAACTTTGTTCACTAAGAAAAAGGCACACAACATTTTACTTGTACAAATATATGTGGATGATATAATTTTTTGTGCCACTAATGAGCATTTGTGCAATGAGTTTGCAAGTCTTATGCAGAGTGAGTTTGAAATGTCAATGATGGGTGAGCTGAACTTTTTCCTTGGATTGCAAATAAAGCAAACTAAAAATGGAATCTTCGTTAGCCAAACCAAGTATTGCAATGAGTTGATCAAGAAGTCTGGCATGGAAAATGCTAAGGAGATGGCCCCTCCAATGAGTACTTACTGTTATCTGGACAAGGATAAGCAGGGTAAACTTGTTGATGTTTCTAAATTCAGATGTATGATGGGCTCACTACTTTATCTTACTGCTAGTAGGCCAGATATCATGTTTAATGTATGCATGTGTGCTAGGTATCAAGCAAATACAAAAGAATCACACTTAACATCAGTTAAAAGGATAATTAAGTATCTGTTAGGAACAAAAGACATGGGATTATGGTATCTCAAGAGAGCTACATGTACTTTAATTAGCTATTCAGACTCTGATTTTGCTGGTTGTAAACTAGATAGAAAGAGTACTGGTGGAACTTGCCATTTATTAGGAAACTCATTAGTATCATGGTTCAGTGAAAAACAATCTAGTGTGGCTTTATCCACTGCAGAGGTTGAATATGTAGCAGCTGGTAGCTGTTGTGCACGGGTTTTATGGACGAAACAACAATTAGTTGATTATGGTGTGCAACTAAACCAAGTTCCTATTAGATGTGACAATACAAGTACAATTAACCTAACTAAGAATCCCATAATTCACTCTAGAATTAAACAGATAGAAATCAAACATCATTTCATTAGAGATCATGTTCAAAGTAGAGAAATTGAGATTGAATATGTTGATACAACTAAACAACTTGCTGATATTTTTACCAAGCCCTTGAACAAGGAAAGCTTCTTTTTAATTAGAAGAGAATTGGGCATAATTGATCAATCCTATATCTAATCTCTAAAGAAACTGTTTATATGACTGTATCTTTGTGTAAATATGCTCTGATTCTTGTATGATTTGATTTGGAATATCTATGAATGATTAGAAGAGAGTTTCAGAAGAAATAGATTTGATCAGGAACACCTATGTACCTAACCCATGTACATGTGTAAAAACTGGAAATTTGTTTTAAACATGGATGTGATCAATAGTTTGTATAGAGGTTCAGGGAATACATCCCCTGTGTTTTTAGTCTGATACATCCCTGTGATAAACAGATGTATTAAAAGTCTGAGACATAATTCCTGAATGTCATAAGTATACACTGGTGTACTACATGCATGTATGCAAAGTATGATAAACTCATAATACACAAGATTCTAATTCTGCTCGTCCACTGAAGTGGTAGAAGCGCTCGTCCACTAAAGTGACAGAAGCGCTCGTCCACACAAGTGACAGAAGCGCTCGTCCACAAAAGTCTTTGGACTTGCTAAGTCTTTAATGAGAAGCTTCGTCCAATGACGTGGCATATGGAGCTCGTCTACTAGGTTACGTTCAACCAATTAAAGGAGTACCCGGTTGCCTTATTAACCGATTGCTTATTTCCCAACTGATTGGAAATAAAATGATCTACACCTCCAGCTCAAACAGAAGATGTTGATGTTGCAAACATTGCAACAGCTGCTGTGAAGGAAGCTGAGCACACCCCTGCTGAACCATCACCTAAAGACCGAAACAAAAGAAAATCAAAAAGGAAGAACTAGTTCTAGGAATTCATAGGAATTAGAACTTAGTTTTTGAAAGGTAAAATGCCTTAGCTTGTAATTTTGGCTTATGGTTTTTGTTCTTTTTGATTTGTCCCTGCACCTATCCCTCTATCATGAACAATGTTATATGCTATGTTTGAATGTTTAAATTCTTGCCTTCTCTATTGCTTTGAATGTTTCTTTTCTTTACCTTTTTTATAATGCCAAAAGGGGGAGGAAAAAGTATGATATAGAGAAAGGGGATAATAACAAATTATACATGCATATGTTGAGGGGGAGCTTATAAGCTTACATGATTAAGGGGGAGTAAATCAAATTCTGCTCTGATAATTTTTTTGCTCGATATATTACGCTCGATACCATGATATAAATCATCAAAAACACTTAGCTTCTGCTACACTTATACTCTGATCTTATAATTTGTTAGAAGATTTGTCATAATCAAAAAGGGGAAGTTTGTAAGACTCAATGATTTATAGATTTTCATATATGACAAATACAATTTAATGTGTGTGCAAGTGTTTTAGTGTCAAATTGCAAAGACAGGTATCAAGTAGTGATCAACAAGTTCACTGAGCAAATTCAAGGAAAATATTCAATGAAGAACTTGAAGGAATCAAGGAGCTGCATGTAGAAATCAAAAGAGCAAAGTCAAAGATCAAAGGATCATCAAGACCAAGCTTAAAGGTGAATTTTAGATTTAAGTCTTAGATGATTTGTAAGAGAAAGAAATCTCTTAGTCACAAGATAGCTCAACTAAAAAGATGCATGAAGAAAATCAATTTTCATAACCTGCATTCAAAGGAATAAGTTGTTAGAACCAAAGTGGTTTTGGATTAAAATAATCTCTTAAGTTTTGATGTTAACAAAAAGGTTAAATTTGTATGGCAAAGTATTTGTCAAAGATCTAACTTGTTTGTTATAAGTATGCAGGGATTACTTGATTTTATGCGAGTCATAGGAACTAAAATTTAAAGTATGGAATCTACAGATTCTAGTTCAAATCTCTAGACCAGTATACAACTCTCGGTAAAATTATGAGTCTTTAGCTCTATGGTAGACGAGATCGTTAAAATAAGAATAGACGAGGTCTTAGAGTTAACTAAGGTAGAAGTGTTACTAAGTCTAAAGAAAAATTAAGTAGACGAGACATTGAAATATAACAAGTTGATTCACTATGCCACATCAGCAAATGAGCTCTTAAGTATAGCAAGTCCATCTCTCTGGACTAGGCGGAAAATAAGCGCGTCCATCCTGCCACGTCAGCAAACGGAAGCAATTAGCTAAGAAAAAGAACTAAAACACAAAGTAATCAAGTAGACGAGCTCCATATGCCACGTCATTGGAAGGAGCTTCTCATTAAGGACTTAGCAAGTCCAAAGACTTGTGTGGACGAGCTCCTCTACCATATTAGTAGACGAGCTCTTCTATCACTTGTGTGGACGAGTGCTTCTGTCACTTGTGTGGACGAGCGCTTCTGTCACTTGTGTGGACGAGCGCTTCTGTCACTTTAGTAGACGAGCGCTTCTGCCACTTCAGTGGATGAGCAAATTAAAATCTTGTATAGATACGTTCTTAAAACTAAGTAGACGGCTATATATGTTTTATATCTTTACTACCTTGAATATGATTTAATGCAATCTGGACCACGACGTATTTATTTTAAATGATTGCTTATTTAATTCAGAGAATATACGTCTTTTACCTTGATGCTTCTTTTGTATAAAATCTTTATCTCTTGGATAAAAGAACTTCGTACCATCGAAACCATAAACCTTTGTACTCTGTCAAAATACATTGTTGTAAAGATCAAGTCAAGTACAAAGGTGGTAAGTCAGAAAGCAACCTTTGGTACTATAGAGAAGTGACAGTTCTACTTTGAGCATTCCTCCGTTAAACAAAAGCACTTCTCAGTGAAGCATATCAAGTTATCAGTCTCAACGGATCCAAACATTTAAGTCTAAACGGATACAATTTGAAGACCGTTGAAGAAGATCAAGACAGAGAAGCACTTCAGCTATTTATATACTTGAAGAACTTCAAGGAGCAGAGTGAGGAATTCAATATATAGATATACGCGATAACACAAGCTACGATATCATAGTGCAAAAACTCTATTGAAATTGTAACACAAGTTTACTTGTAAATCTTGTTGATCTCAAACTTTCAAATCCTCACACATAGTGAGTTCTTAGATCAAAGCTTTAAATCTCTTTGTTAGAGTTAGAGCCTGAAGAGGCTTGGTAAGAAAGGAATACTTGTAGCCTGAAGAGGTGTTGAATACTTGTAAAGCTATTGGATTATAGTGGAGAAAAACCTTCAGGTAGAAGGGATTGGACGTAACTCTTGGTTGGAAGAGAGTGAACCGGGATAAAACACTTGCGTGAATCTTCTAAACCCTTATCTTTTACAGTTTTTGTTTATACTAACTATGGGGTTCTGAATCTGAGTTTATTAACTCTTCAAAAATGTTTTCCTGTTTGTGTGTTGTTTTTATTGTTTTGCTTGTAAAAGGTTTGAGAAAAGACTTTTTTCGAAAATCTGTTAAGAAACACAATTCAACCTCCCTTCTTGTGTTTCCCTGTGTCAACTTCAGAAGTTTTTTTTTTAATGAAAATGATTTTGGAAATAAGAAAATTATTTGTCAAGTACATCCATGTAATCAATGGATGTATGTCTGCTACTGTAACTGACAAATGAATTTAAGGTTCTTCATTAATACATAGATGTACTGAATGGATATACTGATAGATTAACCAAGTTCAAGATTTTGAGAAACTATCAGAACTATCAGTATGAAATTGGTTAATACAGCCCTGTACTCAACCCCTGTTCAAGAACCAGAATCAAGAAAACAGATTTTGTTATCAGAACCAAATCTGTTTTAATTGATCCCAACGACTATAACTTCTTTCCTATATATAGAGGGATCAAAAGAACACTTTTAACTTATCGGAAGTTTACAAAATCAATTATAGAGATCAATTGTGAAAATCATTAATCTTCTTGCTTGAGCTTCATTGTGAAAAAGAGTGTTTCAATTCTCATAAGAACTTCAACTTGTATATCTGACTTCTGAGAGTTAGGAATCAATCTTTCTGTACTTTTTGATTGTAAAGAGAGAGGGAGTCTCTCTGTGAGATTAGGGTGAGGAATCATAAGGAAGAACATTGATTGAGGCTCTTCACAAGAGTGTGGTATCTCGAGGTGAAGGAGTGCTCTGTGGTGTAAAGGTTTTTCAAGCTACCTGGCTAAAGCTTGTTGTGTTAGTGTGTGAAAACCCACAAGTGGAGTGGGGACTGGATGTAAGTCATAGTGGTGGTGGTGACCGAACCAAGATAAAACTGATTGTGTGGTATCTCTAAACTCAAACTCTTTAATTTCTGTCTTGTGCATATAACTGTGATCTTGATGTTCTAAGTTTTCAATTGATATCAGTTCTTGATCTGTTTAATTTGAATTAAAACCAGAGTATTACTGCAATCAATCTTGAGTTATTAATTGTTCAAAACTGATTTGATTAAAACTGTTCTTGATAACTGAATTTGAAACTGATATATTGTAACTTCGGTTCTTGACTGACTAAGGCCTGTATCTAATACCTGTACGACCCTGAACTGAATTTCTTTCTGTTTGATTCAATCACTATTAAATTGATAGCTGTGAGCTGTGAACTTGAATCTTATTACTGATTTATCTTTCTGAATTAATCTTTCTTTCTTCACCACCTTCTATTCAAGATTTCATAAAAAGCCCTTCACTGTTTTTGTAAAAGATCCTGAGGCAACTTTGATTTGAAAAGTAAAGTTTTTGAAAAGCTTTTTGAAAGCTCAATTCACCCCCCTCCCCTCTTGAGTCTTTGAAGCCAAAACAACATTGATGATCCTTATGCATTAGAAAGACAAGATTAATGATTATAACTCAAAATTTGAAACAAAATCCTCTAACTCATCAAGAGCTAGGTTTCGACCTTCATTAGAAAAATAGGCTAATAAATTCATTTGGTTTCAATCTCTTGGATTCAACAAACATAGGTTTTAGAAAGATGAAATCAAGTGATACTTTCCAAAAATTGAAACAAAATTCATCAACTTTTCCATGGCTAGGGTTTAGGCTACTTAAGGAAAATTAGGGAAGAAATTTCCTTTTGATTCATGCTCTTGGGTGATGAATATAGGAATCATGACAAGTTCATAGAAATTGGTTTCATGACAGAAGAATTTTTCTAAAATTTTCTAGAATTATTTGAAGAAAACCCTAGAAAATGAAAACATGATGAACTAGGCATGGATGAAAGGAAATAAGTGATTGAAAGAGTAATCATACTCATGAATTACAAGAGTTTACCTCTTGGTGATGAATAAATGGAGAACTTGATCAAGTTTTCTTCAAGAACAACTATGGTGTTTCTATGTTTTTGGAGAGAAAAGGCTAAGGAAAATGATGAAGTTGCAAGGTTATGTGGAGGTGATGAGTTTGGCGGAAGAACAAGGAATGAAAGGAGAAGAACTTTGTTGCTTTGTGATGATTAAGATGATGAAGTGAAAGAAAATTAACATGAGGTAGTTGTGGTTTGGTGAGGTTGGCGCAAAAGAATATGGAGATGAAAGGAATTCTTTTTTTCTTTTGATAGCCTAAGTCTTTCTCTTAAGTTTTGAGTGGTTGAAGTGAAAAATGAATAAATGGCTAAGAGTGGTGAAGGGTGGGCAGCCTTGTAGCCTTAGAAAAATGTGTGGTGAAGGTGTTTAGGAGGTGTGGCTAGTTGTGCACCACAATGAGGAAGGAGAAGCAAATTTGATGATATCTTGGTCTAGTTTTTTTTTTTTATTATTTTGAAAGCAAGTAAGCGTAATAGAGATGGAATGAGAGAAAATGAAACCACCAAATGAGTGGAAATGGGTGTGGCCGTGTAGGCCTTAGGAAAACTGTGGTCTAAAGTTTTAAGGAGCAATTAGGAAGATAATTGGAGTTTTCTACTAAACATGTGCTAACATAAATGATTTCGCGCTTGACATTTAATAATTTATGGTGACTAGATGGAGTGAATGGAATTTTTTTGCCTAAGTGTAGTAGGAAAATAGTGGGAGCCGTGTGGTCAAGGGACTTTTTGGTCCAAAATTTGTGATGGCAAAATTGCAAATTCCGTGGAAAACCAAGGGTATTTTGGTCATTTCCATTACAAAATATCTTAAGGCATTTATGTGCCATTATGACTCGGATAGGATCCTCATAAATGCTCGTCATGTCAGTCACCTCAGCTCCGTATCTAGCTCCATCGTTTACTGAGCTTAGGTTTTACGCAAGTTATTTTGAAGTTTTCGCTCGTATAAAATATAATATTTTATTTTCACGCGAAAATTTTCAAAAAAATCAATATCATTGCAAATACGATATAAACCTAAATCATTTCGTTCACGAGTCAAAATTAGGTTTTACATTCAGGAAAATCTTCTTTGTTAGTGAAAACGCAGACCGGATTCCGTCTGAGTTTTCAACCCTAAATTTAACCGTAGCTTTCTACTATAGAGTAGAATCTAAATATGACGTTGGTTTATTCAAAAAACATTTTCTAAGTCTCGGATAAAAATATAAACATTTATATATTTATTGATACTGAGAAACAGTAAAAATCGGGGTGTTACAGGGGAGGTCGTCCAAGAGTAAGATGATTTGGCTGTCCGCGATAATTCATCCGATAGTTAGGTGGATCGTACGCCCACTTGGTGATGCATCCAAGAGTAAGGTGCATCGACCATCCAAGGGGTTCACCCATTGGTGCTTATTGGCCAATGTAGAGTAGTGGAGTAGTACTGCACCGCATAGCATACATTGTTTGAGATGATGAGAATGATATGCATATGTGAAATGTTGTTATGTTATAACATGCTATATTGTGTTGTATGCTCATCTTGCTAACTGCTCCTTTTGCCGTTATGTTTTATACATGATTTCTTACTCCCCTTTTTTTCTGTTGTTTGCTTTGCATGTATCTTTTATACAGAAGGTTGTGAGCAGCCTGTTGAGGGGTGACCCTGATGAGCCGCTACTCGTAGTTTAGGATTTCTTTAGTTTCAGTTGTTATCCGACGTGTTTCTGGATTTTGTTTATACCAGCTCTGTAATGTGACATCGGGGTTGGGTTTTGTTTTACAGCTATGTTTCCTTATTAAAAATTGTTTTATTTCTGCGACGTTTATTTATGTGGACCTTTTACCCGTGGTTTTTAATTTTAATAAATGATATGCATGTGTTTCTTTTATTTTTTTAATTATCTTCTGATGCTATAAATACATGCGGGGTAGAGGGTGTCACATTAGGTGCCTTCATGATCATAGTAGCTTTTTGCCTTGGGTGTGGTGTTTTGTTTATGTACTTTGTTATCTTTTCCTTACCCTTTTTTGGTGTTAGCATACTTTTGGCTAGTGGTTGTTGTTTGTGGTTGTACTCCTTGGTTGAGTACTACTTGTGCTCTTCGAGTTTATTAATAAAACTTTCTTTTAGCCTTTAAAAAAAAGAAAAAGATTCCATGGTTGAACCTACCAATAGACATAGGATATAGTTTTTTTTTTAAAAAAAAAGGAAAAAAGAATATCAATGTAGGATTGTTGGCTTGACATTGACACCTTGTCTTTGGGTTTCATAGAGTTAACGATTTGATATTTTTGTTGTCCTTATTACTCAGATTATTGTAGGGTATGAATGTCCGTGAGTCTGTTCTATTCTATGTCTTTAGTTTACTTGCATATCATATCACCCGTGTGTGCATCCTTTACATTATGAAGCAAAGTGAGCCACATGGTATTGACCGATACTTAAATTTTTGATGCAAAATGAAATTTGAGGTTAATGTGAATATAGTTGAAGATAAAATGAATGAAGATATAGATAACAAAAATATGATGATTTAGAAATAAATGAAGAATTTTATGAAGTCATGCACATATCTCGTGATGGCAATGTTATGAATTTTAGGGCGTTTTCTATACCTAGATCATATTCTTGAGCTTTACCTATGGAGTTCTAGGAGCAATATGTAGACTTAATTCATTAATGTTATATTACTTGGTAATGCTTGGAACAACATACATGATTCATGGATTGATGAATATGATAAAACATTCTCATTTAGATGGGTTTTTTTTTTTTGATAATCAATTCTCATTTAGATGGTGGTTGGATTATAATGCATGCAAGTAGTTTATTTTATATACATCATTCATATTTAATTTCTTTATATCTATTTCCAATTATCCATATAGTTTATTATAATAATTGTTAGATAGCTTCACCCATAGAGTTCTATGAACCATGAAACTTGGGCCGATATGTAGACTTAATTCTTAAATGTATATATTAAATCCCTGACAGTGCTAGATCAACATACATGATTCATGGATTGATGAATATGATAAAATATTATCTTTCAGTTGGTGGTTGGACTATAACGCATGTAAATAGTTTATTTTATATACATCGTTTATCCGTGATCTCTTTATATCTATTTCCAATTGTATGTATAGTTTATTATAATAATTGTTAGATATTATTAATTTGTATTTTCAGTATACAAATTAATCAAATCATACCCGTGCATTGCACGGGTATACATACTAGCTGTGACTTTTCTTGTTGAGCTTCGTCTCCTATAATTTATTTTAAAGAATAATTTATTATTATTTTAAATAGTAATAATATTTATTGTTTTTTAATTCCATTTATGATGATTTTATTCTCATTTCAAATAGTAAAATTTTAACCCAGCTTCATCATATTATTTTATTATCAATATTGACATAATGTTTTTGTTTCTAGACTATATTTTACCTGCATTATTTTAAATATTGACTTTTTTTTTTTGATTTCCTAGGTATCCTCCACTCGTAAATGCGGAGACTAATCCCTCGGTGTACTGGACGATATTGAAGGGTTGATCTCTCCTTAATATGTTTTCTCCATATGCAAGAGCCAAGGATCGAATGCCTGACTACTTGCTTAAGGGGCTCAAGTTTATTACCACTTGTACCAACCACATGTTGTGATTTTTTCTTTTTTGAAAGAAATAATGACTTTTTCTCAGTGTTTTAAAAACCGAATCGGACCGACGGTTTATCCGGGAACCGGCCGTGTTTACGGTTCGGTCAGCCCTCTAAAACCGAAACTCTGAAGAAACCGTTGTTAAACCACTAGAACCGGTTCGATCAATCGCCGACTAACGGACGAATTTATTACTTCTTAGGCCCGTGCTTAGAAACCGACCCGGTCCACATACCCGCCTTCTTCTTTTATTTTTTTTCCTATCTTTTTATCCATTTTTTAAAACCCCAGTAGCTGTAACGATGTCATCGAGGACTAAACAGAAAAGGTTCGAGAAGGATCCATGGGATTTGTCCGAGGAAACATCGGAGGAGGAAGAATCATCGTTGGAGACGATGCAATGAACGCGAACACGAAATGATGAAGCACCGGTTGAAGTTAGACTTGTGAAGGGAAAATGGTTTAAAGGCGATTTGTGAAGGGATGAAGCATATGGTTGATTTTACTTGTAGTTTGTAGAAATTGAAGAGAAAAAGGAAAGAAACAAGGGGCCGATTATGACTTATGAGTATCGAAGAGATAAGCACGGTTTGTAGGAATTGAAGAGAGAAAAAGAAAGAAACAAGGGGACTAGTGTAAAATTGTAGTTGATGAGCATATTGATTTATAAGACATAAGGTCGGTTGTATTTGTAAACGTGTAGTTGTTGAGAGAGGGGGAAAGAAAGGTATTATCTAGGTATTGGGAAATAGTAAATACACATATTTATTTATACATTGGGAATAATTATGAATTATTATGTATTGAAAATTACATATACTTATTCACATAAAATTGATTGGAACTATATATATTTATTTATATATCGGAACACGGACTTTTCTTTTTGAGAACTGAACTTATATTGGGAGATGTTGTGCATATTTTTTTATTTTATATATATAATATCATATTAATTAATTAATTGAACCATGATCCGGAGGTCTCACCGGGTTCGATCTCCGATCCGGTTTTAAAATATTGTTTTTTCGATAATTTTCTCTTTTACTATTTTATTATTAATAATATAAAAAGTGAAATAATTTTTTTAAAATTTTATATCCTATGATTCAATTATTATTCCAAACAATAAGTTTTCCCACTTAGTTTTATATTATTTTATTTATTATTGTTCAATATAGTATTTTTCTTTTTTCTTTTTTTTTTTTGGTATTAGATAGTATTTTTCTCATTAACTTATTTTCTAAGGTTGATATTATATGCATCGTAGAATGGCAATTTTAGCGCGACCCAATGGACTCAACCGAATGGACACATTTTAGGACGAATTGGGCTCTTAAAATATGAGCCCTAAAAATCTGGGCCTGTTTGGCCCGGCCTGATAAACACGGTGGTCCACGGGTCAGGCTGGCCTGGTTTTCCCCGGGTTGGCCCGAGAACTTGAAAAACAAAATAGGCCCAATCCCTTGAGTCCCTGACCCGTCCCTTCATAATTCAGCTTCAGCCTTCAACTTCTACAAATAAAAATAGGTCAAAAAGAAACCATCCATTCTTTCTTTCCTTCAGCCTTGAACTGATACCTCGCCGCCGCTGCTCTGCTTTGCCCAGTTCGTGCGCCGTTTCGGACGCCGCCGATCTCCGCTGCTCTTGCCGCCGTGCTGGTGCGCTGTATTGGTTACCAAGGTAGTAAACAATCTAGCTATGGATGTTGAAGTCCCGGTTGATTAAAACTGCCTGCAGTTGAAGTCCCCGTTTCACATCACAGTAGAATGTGAGTGACCCTAACCCGAACTTCAGCCTCCTTCGTTTCGTTTTCGACCTCATTTCAGAAACCATCCTCTCCCTTGCGACGGTGACAGCTGGGTGAGATTTGAAGTTGCTTGTTGTGGACTTTTGGCAGTTTCAGAGTAAGGAGAAGAAGAACCCTTAAAACCTTGTTCAAAGATGCAGCACGACGAGGTTATATGGCAAGTTATCATGCACAACCATTGCAGTTACATGGCCAAGTATAACATTAACACCCCACTTTGTTTTTTCCTCACTTTGATCGTTTTTCTTTCTTCTTTCTCTTAACAAGTTTCAATTTTTCACCCCTTAATGTTAATTTTTTTCTATTTTTTTTATAGAATTGCCACAGGGAATTTTTGCAGAAACCCTTATAACGTCACTGGAATCTGCAACCGAAGCTCATACCCTTTGGCTAATAGTCGCTATGCTACCATCCGAGAAGATAATGGTACTTTTGCTTGCGAAAAACAAAACTTTTTTTAAGCCTTTTTCTGCATTTAGATTTTCTAGCTTCTATTAAATTTGGTAAATTTTAGCTAGATATTGATGCATGGTGATGAAAATTCTTGTGGGGTGTGAATAAAACTGCTTGCCTTAGCTGAGTTGAGGTTAAAGTTTGTTTCTTTGAAGCACCCACAAGAAGAAAATGGTATATTTGTAGCCTTTCTGTGCATTGACTTTGATATCTCTATACATTTTATTCTTTATGTACCCTTATGGAGTAATATGGTTTTGTTGATGCATAACATATCAATGATTTAATGGTATGCTTATGAATGGCAAATGCAGTGCAAATAATAACATAATTGTATTGGGTATTGCAGGAGTGTTTTACCTTTACATGAAAACTATAGAAAGAGCTCATATGCCGAAGAATTTGTGGGAAAGAGTTAAGCTGCCTAGGAATTACTAAAAAGCACTTGAACTCATTGACAAACATTTGGTACTGCCGATCTATGTAGTCTTTGCAATATTTAAATATTGGGTGTTAATTGTCGAGATTGGTTGTTTGTCTGCCTGACCTTTCTGTATTGATAGATGTACTGGCCCAAGCTTCTTATACACAAAACAAAGCAGCGTTTAACCAAGATGACCCAGATGCGGATACGTATGAGGAAACTTGCTTTGAAGACAAGGTTTGAAATTGAAATGTCATTTGCTTATTGTCTTTTTTATGTCAAGGAATGCCTAAAAATTTTGTATTGCTTGATTTCTGTATCGTTCTAATTTTTCTTCTGCATTTACGTATTTCTTTAATTTATCATCGATTTTTTATTTGTGTGATGATAATATAAAATCTGCTGATAGATTGTAAATTGACAAATGCATGTGTGTAATTTTATATGCATTCCTCCTATCTTTGTTAGTCGTACATGTGTATATATTGTACTGCATACGATCTTTATTTTTGAGGTAGTATATCTACATTACGTGTTTGCAATCTATGTTATCAATCTCGGATAGTAGCGGGAGCGACCAACCCCAAACACGCTAAAGTGGGATAGCGGGATGGCGCTATTGTGCACTGTCCAAAGTGTATATATAAAAAAAACAGTATACATATTACATAAAAAAAAAGTATATATAAAAACTAAAAAAAGAAAAAACAGATACTCATTCCAATTTCCAAAATACTACTAAGCATTCATCATAATTGTTACCAATGTTATCATCATTGCGGATGGCGGAACATAGCGGAAGGCCAAAAATCCGTCATTTTAAGCGCCATTGCGGCCATGGTGCCGCCATCCTTCACAAATTGGCCACAACGGTTGGGCAAAAATCCGCCACCGCTTATCCGTCATAAGCGCCCGTCATGGCCGTTATTTGATAACATTGATTGTTACTTAAAAGTTAAAACATAAACTATAATATAGGTCCTAAGCATTCAAAATTCAAAATAACTACAAGTGATTTCTTAAATAGAATCACTATCAACATCAACAATTCCTAGATCTTCCTCATCATCATTCTCTTCTTCACTGTTTGAATCAATGATATGCTCTTCTTCCTCCTCCTCCACTTCAATAGGTGTGGCGACTACACTAATTAATCGGGTTTGATGTCTAGTGAGTACACTGGCTCACTAGCACCAGTCGCATCACCAACAATCCCCATGTCAAGCTATCATTGCCAAACACCGACTCATCTTCCGCCATTTCTCCATCTTCACCAATTCCTCCTATTAACCACTCATTACAGTCATCAATATTATCTAGGAGAATGGGATCTATCAAATCACTACTATCATAGCGGTCTTTCAGAGCTTAGTTATACTTCACGTAAACCAAGTCTTGAAGCTTTTGATGCTTAAGCTTGCTCCTCTTAGAATGAATCTATTTTATAGTTAAAAAAAATGTAGTTTCACTTCACAATCACTATATCACACTTTATCAAAAAAATAAGCCTAATACTTGCTCAAATGTGCTCTAATTACGCTAGCAGCCTGATGAGCTACATGTTAGGCTTAACACCTTAATTGCAATAGTTTGCAAATTTGGAACATGTTTTGCAAACATCCTCCACCACTCAGCTGTAATGCAATGCAATAACTTATTAACATTCCTTTTTACACAAATGGTCATGTAATTTAACTCAGTAAACAAAGCAATTTATCTTACCAGGAGCCAAAATATACCTTTGTCTAATTGCAGCTCCAATGTCAATCATACCATCAGTTCTTCTATATTGGGCCACCTGCTGTTCTTCTATATTGGGCCATTTCTTTTGTAGAACTTTGTCATTGTCTTCATCATTTAGAGAAAGCCTATCAATACAAGCATAGATGATGCCTGCTGCATGCAATGGATGATGGAGTTGACACTCCCACCTTTTATCAATGATAGCAAAAATGTTCGTGTACTTGGCAACATTTACATAGAAGGCCATTTCAATAGCTTCCTTTGACCTATCCATTGCCTCGTAGATATAACCCATGACTGGCTTCTTCTCATTATCTACTAACCTCAAAACTTGTGCAAGAGACCCCATTGCCTTCAGAGAGTAAGGACAATGTCATTTGCTTTTTTCCCCTTATGCTCTTTAGCCGTTTTTGTATTCAACCACTCCTACGAAGTGAACATCTTTCTAAGGTTGTTATTTTGTTTGTGCAACCTTTGAAGGGTGAGGAATGTCGTGGCAAGCCTTGTTCTAACCAACTCCATTTAGTGGACTGAATAAATAAAGCTGCTAACCTCAAAACTAAAAGGGTAGGGGAAATGACCAAAATCCAAAAAAAGATCAACGAACATAACAGAGGGGTTAAAGGGTATTTTTAGAGTCAACCCCCTCTAGCGGTTGTGGACCGGCCATAATCGGTGAATCGATGCGATTTTCGATCAGTGACATCCTCTCCCTGCAAAACGCACCGTACCATCAATATGCATCCCGGAGACCCGATTCAATCATAAGGAAGCGATCAACTTCACAACCTCCACAATCCGAACCCCTATTTAACTATCAACTAATGCCCTTAGTATTAGTCTGTTACACTTTATAAATAAATGTAACAACTATATTTCTATCTAAAGCCAACACCCCTTAATATCACACAGGTAAAACCTTGGGGCGGTTATGTTTTTCGTTTGTTACGGGTTTGTTGTTGTCTCCCTTTTTCTCTATCTCTAAGATGTATGTTTCTACAAAGTTTTTTTTTTTTCTTCACCCTAAACCGAGGCAACCTACCCGATTGACACCGCCAACCCAACGACTGCCGCCTTCCCAACTGATGACACAAGCGGGCGAGAAATGGGCGAGTATTTACGCATATCGGTTTTTCCTTGTGTTGGGTTTTTCGGCCCAAACTGCTTGATGTCAAGGTAAAACCAATGGTTCTGATTATAACTGACTTTAATTATTGAGTTTCATTCCTAGCTGTTATAGTTTTGTAAATGACTCTAACACTTTCCAAAGTTTGAGTCAGTTTGGTTTGCCAATTTTGTTAGTATATAGCGGATAGTAAAGTAGTCTCATTTGGTATTTGTTTCTAAAATTAGCTTATAGCATTTTTTCACTAGCGTATAACGTTTTTTCCAGACGGTACTTCAAGTAGTGTTTGAGCTTATAGCGTATAACATATCTTTTTTTCTTCTATTTTGATCCCTACAATCTTAATTAAATTCCTCACTTATCCTTAGCTAATAAAATAAAATACTAATAATTTAACATAGTATATAAACAAGAATTAATTTCACTATTTAGATTTATGTTTAAGATTAAAAAATCGAAAATATATTATCTATAAAAAATGAAATTTATATAAAAATCATATCAATACATAATTTTACCATTTTATTTATTAAAGATAATTAAAACTTAATTAAAATTAAAATTAAAATTAAAATTTTAATTTTTGAAATGATAAATAATTTAAAATAAGTTAATATCCTTTTATGTCATTTTACATTTATCAGCTAGTTCAAGTGCTAGTTTTACCAAACACTTCAAATCCAATCCGCTATCTTATCCGCTAGCCTACCCGCTATCTGCTTTCATCTAGCTTGTTCTAACCTACCCTCCATCCACTAGTTTTTACTAGGGGTGTTCACGGATTGGATTGGATCGGTTTTGAGTCAAAAAGTCACCCGATCCAATGATGAAAAACAAAAGATAATATTCATTTAAGGGAGCTAATTTAGAGTGCCCAACACCTATTTTAACCCCTCATGACGAGTGAGGAAAATTCTTGACCAATTTTGAGAGTTTGAGAAAAAAATTATTGAAATTTTTTATCACGTTCTTTTATGTTAAATATTCTTTTATGTTAATTCCCTGTATCTACTCTCATTTATCCTATTTTTTCCTTGAATTAGCTATAAATAAATTGTACGTAATTATTTTTCTAATTTTCTTAATTAATCTCCTAATTTTTCATGTTTACTCAATCAAGTATATGCATGACATACATCAAAACGTTTAGCAAAATATAACTTCAAGACATTAACATTTATTTTAAATATTCTCATGAATGTCATTCTAGCAAAAATATTAAAGAGAATGAAGGTGTTAATTCATATATAAAAGTATGAAAACAATGCTTAAGTATAGGTAATATTATAATTTTGAAAATAATAGTATTTATATATATATTAGTTCGGTTTGGATTTGATTGAATTGGTTTTCCCAATGAGATCCAAAATCCCGTCGATCCGATCCAATGAAAGTTAAGCGGTTTTTCGGTTTTTGGATGGTTCGGTTTTGATTTTTTGGTCCGGTTTTTGTGGTTTGGGTGGTTGATGAACACCCTAATTACTACATCAAAATCAATACAGGTCTTATTATTTGTTAGTTTATTTCTCTCTTTTCCTCTTTCTCTACGTAAAAATTTTTCCAATTACTCTTGCAAGGGTTATGGCGAAGGAGGCGCGAAGGAGGTGCGAGAAGGAGGCGGCGCGAGGGCGGCTATGCGTGAGTTGAAAGGATGCGTCAATGACATCCTTAGAGTGAGAAGTTGGCTCACATATGAATATTCATTTTGTGAGGAAGACATTACGATCTTACTTGATACGGGATACTAACATGTCTTCCATCAAACCCACTTGCCATCAATATTTTATGGGAGATATCAACACTTATTCAAAACGCAACATCGAGCGACGTTTTGCTTATCTACTATTTGGACATGGATTCGCCTTAACGGCCACAAGGGTTAGGTTCTCGGCATTATCCCTAATATCAAGAACTAGAAGCGAATAAAATATTATGAGATTGATTGATAATGTAAAAAAAAATAAAAGTTAAGTTAAAGAAATACCAACCGAGCTTGAGATTTTTGTGATCTATAGGGATAATGCACGGTAACCTCACCCTTGTGGCGTTAATGCGGAATCCATGTCCACAATAGTAGACAAGCAAAACGTCGTTGATGTTGCGTTTTGAACAAGTGTTGATATCTCCCATAAAATATTGATGGCGATGAAGTTTGATGGAAGACGGGTTAGTATCCGTATCAAGAAGATCAAATGTCTTCCTCACAAAATGAATATTCATATGTGAGCCAACTTCTCACTCTAAGGATGTCTGGCGCATCCTTTCAATCCACGCTTAGCGCCTGCGCCTCCTCCTTCGCACCTCCGCCGCTCCGCCATTACCTGCAAGAGTAATTGGAAAAATTTTACGTGAAAGAAAGAGGAAAAGAGAAATAAACCAACAAATAATAAGACCGTATTGATTTTGATGTAGTAATTAGGGGTGTTCATCAACACCCAAACCACAAAAACCGGACCAAAATTTCAAAACCGAACAATCAAAAACCGAAAAAACCAAAAACCGCTGAACTTTCATTGGATCGGATTTTGATCTCATTGGGAAAACCAATCCAAACTGAACTAATATATATAAATACTATTATTTTCAAAATTATAATATTACTCATACTTAAGCATTGTTTTCATACTTTATATACAAATTAACATCTTTATTCTCTTTAATATTTTTGCTAGAATGATATATATGAGAATATTTAAAATAAATGTTAATGTCTTGAAGTTATATTTTGCTAAGCGTTTCGATGTATGTCATGTATATACTTGATTGAGTAAACATGAAAATAGGAGATTAATTAAGAAAATTAGAAAATAATTACGTACAATTTATTTATAGCTAATTCAGGAAAAATAGGATAAGTGAGAGTAGATACAGGGAATTAGCATAAAAGAACGTGATAAAAATTTCAATAATTTTTTTCTTAAACTCTCAAAATTGGTCAAAAATTTTCCTCACTCGTCATGAGGGTTAAAATAGGTGGGACATTCTAAACTAGCTTCCTTAAATGAATATTATCTTTTGTTTTTCATCATTGGATCGTGACTTTTTGACTCAAAATCGATCCAATCCAATCCGCGAACACCCCCTAGTTTTTACCAAACAGAGGCCTTTATTCCCTCTATTGGGTTCAGGCCCATTCCTAACACCTTGCGAGCTCTTTTATCTATACTTTGGGCTGTTGTCTTCAGTGAAAGTTCATAGCAGTTTTTCACGACAGTAGCTTGATACATCATGTTGCTTTACAGGGGAGAAAATAGTGACAAATCCAAGGAAAGAGAACAAGAGAGAAGCTAGAAGAGAAGTGAAGGCCGAAAATGCAGCTTTGGTAGACAAGGTTATTGTTAATCCTAATATTAACCATGCACATTTAATTGTATGTTGTCTTAGGTGTCTCACTGGTGCTTTTCAATTTTACTTAGGCTATTGTAACAGAGCTGACTAAACGCATTCCATTGTATCAAGATAATGACATATACAATTATCCTAGTAAAGCGTTCAATAAAGCTCTCGAGGAACTCCAACCTGTTGATGAAGAAGAAGAAGTATGTATTTACTAATCCATTTTGCCTATTGTCAATTATGTTTTAATCAAGACTGTTGAAAATTTACTTCTTAGTATGTGTACTATTTTAATTTTTTAATTTTGTTTTTGACTTGTACAGGTTGAGTTTGTTGAAGAAGATGACATGGAAGATTTTGGTGTTTTTGGAATGAATGATTCTCAGGATGATTATGACGATGATGAAAATGGTAACATTTACTTTAGATATGCATATAGTATTTTCACACGTTAAATACATATGGATAGCATGATCCTGTTGTAAGATCTTCCAAGTCTTGTACCTTTGATCATAAATTTACTGTTATTATGATGAGAAAGGAAAAATATTTAAAACAATGTTTGCTGATTTAAAACCACATTTTCTGATAACTTTCAAGTTAGTATAATATAGTTCATACAAACAACATTACCAATGATATAAGTGCTACCCAAAAACTGTGCATTACCAGTCACATACAATGCTGCTGGTTTGTATGGTTGAATTCAGATGTGCAGTTGCTGAGACAGCTGTGTTGTCTGTGTTACGTGTGCATTATTTCGTTATTTATTAGAGGTTAACGGTTAAAGCGATAAAGCCTGACATATGCAGAAGGAGCTGTGTTTGTGTGTCCGTAAAAAGTATGAAACTTACATATTTGAAAAACCAAGGCATAATGGAGCTTACTTACTAATGCAGCTGATAACACTGAAGATGAAGTGGCAGAAGCAGTTGCCAAGAATAAAGCGAAAAGGAAAACAGACTCAACTTCAAAGAGACTTGATAAGGGTGCTCTTGATTCTAAATCAAAGAAGGCAAAGGTCCTTGTTGAGGTAATTAAATACTGTTTCCTTCTACAAAGAAAATGTCAGATCTTTTAAATGCTATTGATATTTATACTGCTATATATTATGAACGTGAACTTAACTGCTTCTTTGGCAAACTTTAGCGGATCATTTTATTTTGCTCGGAACTTAAAAGATAAATAATGTTGGTAGAACGTCGAAATATTTTGTTTTTATGAGTTTGAAAATAGAGCTGATGCGTCTATATTTTGAAAGTTATTGACAAAGCCAATCATCTGTTCCTTCACCTGGAAATTTGAGGTTCCAAACCTGATATTGTATCCTTGATTTTCATCATTTTCAGGTGGAGCGTGAGGATGATACTGAAAGACAACGGGTGGTACAGTAGTTCCATTTTCACATTGGTTACTTGTAGGAGAGGGAGAACTGCTATAGGAGAAAAGGAGTTTTGATTGTTGAGTTTTCTTATTAGTTTGTACCCGATACAAGAAAAATACCTAAAATTTTCTTATTATTGTTGAGCCTTCTATTTATTTCCCGTTTGTTTTGAATGAAGCAGCGTTGGCAGATGCCATAAATATGGTCTAGGTTTGTTTGATGGAGCTTGAGCATCTCAATCCTGCATTGAAAAAAGCAGTTACTGAAAAATTTTCATGATATTATTCTGCAAGATTTTGGGGCCCTTAATGCTGTGTAGCAATGAAGTCAAGCACATCATAGTAATTTTTCACGTGATTTTCACTTGCAAGATGTTTTATTTTAGTTTTTTATATCATCCCCTGCATTGTAATTTGCATGGGTGTTAAGCTTGTTGCCTCTATCTTGTTAGTTGTAACAGCCTATTTTTTTTATCTAAACTTTGCCTGCGTTGTATACTGATATTTATGTATTTTTATATTTTTATTTGTCATCAAGAAAATGATATTTGAGAAATGATTAAAACCTATTATATTGGTGGGAGTAGTGGTCCAAATTTTAAGTTTAAAACTCAATCGAAATCTGATTTACGTTTTGGCTGGCACTATAATTTTATATCGACTACTGACTTGTCACATGTTGGCAAGCCATCAAGTGTCTGACAATCATCACTCTATTATCTAATATACATGTCTCTAATCTTTGGATACAAGAACTAACCCAAATCTTTGAAATATCTCGCCCTCTAGTGTTCTTGGTGTGTTTTTCATTTCTTCTTCGTTTTTCAGCAACCAAGAGGTAATAAACTCTCATGTCTCAAGTCCCTTCGTCTTCTTCCTTTCTTCGTTGCATTGCTATTCATGACATTTGTTTCAAGTTCCTTTTTTCTCTAGATTCATGGAAAAATCTCTAAAATTAGTATGTATTTGTTTTTGAATTTCTGATCACATTTTCGCCATAGAAATGTGTTTATCTTTACGTGTACCAAAGTTCAAAGTGAGCAAAAATCTCCTTCCATTTTGACCATGCTTGGTACGAGTTTCTAGTGTATTCACTAAGGTTTACAAAATCGGATGGACCATCGAGCCGGTGAAGGCGTGGTTCGAGGTTGATTCAATTGCCCAAGAGGTTGAGCGTGGTTGAGCAGTTATAATTAAATATATATTTTTAATTATATATAATATATTTAATATAATAATTAATTTACATGGCCAATTATAATTTGAAAAGTATAAAAAATTCACTCATTTAAATTTTTTTTTGGTCCAACTTTAATAAAAGAATAAAAAACAAAAGCTATAGGCCAATTATAATTTGAAAAGCACAAATGGCCTTGGACTTGGATCACGTGAAAACAAAAGTTCTGCACAAATGGTCTTGGACTTGGACCACGTAAACAGAAGTCGATTCGAGTGTACAACAATACAACATTACAACCCCAGTCCCTCACATCTCATTCTTCTTTCTTTCTACGCCCTCCCCCTCCCATCTCATTCTTCTTCTTTCTTTACGTTTTGTGTCGCGACCCTCCCCTCCCATCTCATTCTTCTTTCTTTCTGTTTGTATCGGTCGAGCCCTCCCGTCTTATTCTTCTTTCTTCTTTCTGTTTGGTGTTAGCTCTCCCCATCTCTGCTGCTCAGCTCGTCTCAAGTCGGAGAAGGTGAAGATCTGTTGGAGGATGAAGAAGCCAAGCACATGGTTGAAACTTCTGTCTTTGGAAATGAGGAACGAGCAGAATGACGCCATTTTGAGGCTTAGGTTCAAAGTCTTCCAGCTTTTGGCGGTTTGTCGGTTTTGAGCAGGTTCATGGTTCTTCTGGTTCTATCCAAATCAGGTTATGAGATGTGGCGAAACAGCTCGATGCCGGGTCCCGTCGGAACCAGTCGAAACAGCCGTCCAGTCAGTTTTGACAAGTATAGTATTCACCCTTGGATTGTTGCTTGTTTTGACTTGAATAAGTGCTTGTTGATGAAGGTTGTTAGTTGAAGTTTTGTTCTGTATTGTAGGACTTTGTGGGTGAAAAAGGAAACTTGACAAATCAAGGAGGATATTTTCTTGTCATTAAAGGTAAGGAGAAATTACCTCGATGAGTTTGATAGCTTCATAAAATTGTTTGTTGGATGATTGTGTTTTTTACTTGGAATTAGGGGTGTTTAGATCCATCTCGATCAAAATAGCCAAAAACGTTAAAAATCGATTTATTTTGGATCACTTTTTATGACAACGATCGGTTCGGTTCGGTTTTCGATTTACTTTGAAAATCGAATCGAAGCAGAAGGTTCAAATAAAAAATAGACCCCAGGTAACTAATCTTGACTTTCACGTTACGCCCGACGGACTTAACTTTCACGTCTCAGTTCACAAATCACCCCTACTTTCAAAAGCCCTTGTCCTATTGTGCTTCTCCCACGCGGCTGCACAGGCGCCCCTCCCCCGCTCAGCATTCGCCATCTCGGTTGCATCTCCCTCACCTCGTCGTTGTGTCTCCCTTGCCTTATGTCTCCTTTCACTCTGACCAGCTGTACCGGTTGAGGAGAGTGGAGGAAGGACAGCGATGATGGAGATTATTCTAATTTGGAAGGTACACTGCCTTACCTTCTAGTCGCGTCTCCTTTCCTACTTTTGAAATATATCTTCAGTTGATACATCTTTGGTGAGAGGTATACTCGTGGGTGTCCTTACTTCATGAGGATATTGTTTTGGATATTATTTAGTTATAATCATGTTACCTTGGGATGGTGCTGTTTTTCCTAGGAAAGGTGGACTCTTGTCGGGAATATTATTTCAATTTTCTAGCTGGTTTATTGATTTTTGGTGTAGTGTGTATGCTTTACTTCTGTGTTTCGAGGTTGGCTTTTCTTTGCTTTAGTGGTGATCTTATTGAAGTGTGGAATGCTCGTGGACCACTTTTGTGTATATTTCATAGGTTGACTCTGTTTGAAGGCACTAAGCATGGTTGTGTTTAGCTTTTACTGCATTTTTCTTTAGTCTTGGATTTAGTTTACTTCTTGCGATAAGGGCTGTTGTGGTTTTGGTGTTTGTGGTTTGTCTAATTTCTTTCATTGTACATGTTTGTTTCTATGTTTCTTTTGTACGTGTCCTTATTGGGATCTTTTTTTTTTGTTTTTGTGTATCTATGGCAGAATCAGTCGGCATCCCGGTCAAACCACGTTTAATCGGATTGGATCGGTTTCTTTAAGGATGTTATCAATTGCGGGCGGAACCACATGCACTTTTGTTTTTGGATCGGATGGCTTTTTGCCTCCACCAAGTCCAACCGAATCGCGAACACCCCCACGGAATGGTGTTGATGAATATGTGACTTGAAGGGCAACGTAAATTGTGTTGTTGCTAGCCTTTGATTGAATATCGTGACTGAAGGGCAAAGCGAGGACGCAGATCACAAGCAACCAAAGAAGAAAAAAAAAAAGCTAAAAATATATATCAAACCCTACTTCCCAGACGAGAAAGCGAGGCCGAGAGGCGAAAGGGAAGTGAGAAGGAGCGAGATCGGAGCGATAAAAAAAAACCAAAGCGGGAGAGGGTGGTGGTTGATCTCACGTGAGTCGAGGCAGAGACAAAGGAGCCGATGAAGGAGGCAGATGAAGAAGGCCAATGGTGTGCCGGAGAACCAAAACTGAGTGAAAATGGGAAAAAGGAAAAGAAAAAAAAATAAAAGTGAAGGAAGAGATATTCCGGTGGTACGAGAAAGATGAAATGGGGTTCTCTTGGGTTGGATTTCTCTAGTTCGTTGCTCTAGTGGATCTAAGAAGGTTGAGAGCTAAGAGGAGAAAAGGGGGGAGCATTATGAGAGGAAGAGATGGGAAATGAGGAAGAAAAGGGGAAGTGAAATAATCCAGGTGGCGAGAAGGGCGGTTGGTGTGTTTACGAACTTTTAGAAAACTTTAAAAATATTTTTAACGGGCACATCAAGCAAAAACAAGCTAGGAAATTGGGAATGATGTCTGAATTTAAAATAATTTTATATATATATTGAATCGGCTTAAAGGAGATTTGATCTTCAAAGAAACCAGAAGAAAAAAAAAAAAAAAAAGAGAAGGGAAGAGAAAACAAGGTATTATACTGATACCCAAAAATCAATAGAGTACGTGCGGTACATCGCGAGTTGTCCTCACTGATCGATTACGGACAAGTATTATTCACTGGCCTCTCTGAGGCTTACACCTAAACAAGTATTCTTTTCACACCTAGCCTACTCCAGGCTCAACGGTAAGGATAAAGGGTTTGGAGTATTTACTGCAACTTTGCAAGTCTTTCTAGTAACCTTTCCGAAGTCGGTAAATGTAAGATTGAAAGATTGAAAAATTTATATTAAATGGTTGAAGAGATAATCTATGAAGGAATGAAGAAATAAATGAGTGAGTAAGTGCTTAACTTTGAATATGCCTGATGATCTCTGTGACTTCATCTTCATGGTTTACTATTTAAAGTTCAATCGATTTGATAGTCGACAAAGCTTGGAAAGTGTCCCTTTAATTTGAGACTTTTGGGACGTCATTAAAACCAGAGTGTTGTTGTTAGCCATTAAATGTTTAGGGACGTTGGACGTTGACATATCGACCAGGAGTGCACTTTGTTACTGAGCAGTTGTTATTTTAGAGTTGCTATGTGTAAGCATATTGTGCTTCTGGAGATCTTTCTCATTTGCAACACTCGGTTCTTTCGAAAAGTACTTTACTTTGTATAGAAATATCTAAAGATTATTGGCGTGAAATACAGAAGGTAAGCGTCTTCTATTCCTTAAAAAGTTGAAAGAATGAATTCTTTATTCTCTTTCTTTAATTACTTTTTGTCCAGAGTTCTTGAGATCCTTAAAAGGCATCTTTTTCAAATAAGGTGTACTTGGACTTTTCGACGATCGACACTTTAGGGGGGGTGTAGTGGAGTTAAAATAAGGCGTGTGCATTGATCCAAACTAGACGGGTGAGAGGATTTTTTTTACGGGATCCCGCTGAGTTTCTTCGACTTTGATCATTGGTCCAGTTTATCAACTTGGTCCTATCTTTTGAGAGTAGCTCAAGTCTAGTATCTGAGTGTATCTTTTTTCCGGCAGTTGTTTTCAATTGTGAAGAAGATTGCTCATAGGAAATTTAGACTGGATCAAATTTGATGGTGAGTTTAAGTCTATTTTCTTTGACATCGTTACGAGACTTATCGGTGCTTTAACATGTGTTCAATGTTATCATACCAATATATTTGGAATCATCAAAGCTTTGAAGAATTTACACATTGAATGTATTAGGACATGAGGTCTGAACAAGTATGTCAAATTTAGGGTTTATTTTATTGTGGCAAGACAAGTAGCTCTGTAGTGACATGTGTGAACAATTCATGTAGTTGCTAAATGGTTTGCATTATAACTCTCGTGACTTTTAGAATGAATGTGTTTAGACTCATTCTTTGATTGGTGGACTAAGTGGCTACGTATATAGATACACTATATTTTGTATTTATTTTGATCTCTAAATCGTCAATAGTTGAGTATCAAAAATTTAACTATTAACGGCCAGGAAGTGACGTCAAAGTTTAATCACCATGAGTGCGGCCAGTAATTAAGCTAAAGCAAAATACCAACATTTTCACAAAATAAGTCGGTGAGTCGTTGGGGCAATCGTAAATAGTGATCATGTTGGCTGGAGTCGTCATTTCACCATATTTTTGGTGTCACTTTATTATTAAGCCAAATGCCACAAAGAGAATTCCTCGGTATTAATAACAATGAATACGAAAATCTAGAGGGATTCTAATAACGTTTTTAGCATGGAGACCCGCGCAACAAGGCTCTTGAATATAAAAAATATCCCTTTTAAGGCGGCTAACAATATTTTTAAGTGTTATGCAAAAACTCCTTATAAAAAACTTACCTCTGAGTTCCAAAAACAAAAATCATAGAAATATATATATGAAGAAGGACCAAAAAGCACTTCGTTTGATCATGCAATTGCATGCGTCCCCACGCCATCCATGAAACCTGCGAAAAACAAGTGACACCCCATCCCATTTCCATGTTATAGCGTTGTCCCAGTTATATATCGCTTGCATTTCTTCGACATGGCAGTGGGGTTGGGAGGTTTGGGTTACGGCCAGAGCCTTGTGGTGGGAGTCTCCGTGAGGGGATTATGGCCATGTTGACCTTTGTCCTCGTACTAGCCAGTTTGGACCCCAAGCATTGGCCGAACCAAATCAAAAGGAAAAATATGATCCATTCTCTGTTTGAATCATTGGATTAGGCGAGTTTCTTGGGTTCAATAGGTAGCGGGCGGGTCCGCATGATTTGGATCAAAGGAAGAACATATGCAGCTTCCAAGAACAGAAGATAATGGAGATCTAGAACGCAAAACGCACATCATGAACCACCAAGTAGATCTCTGACCACGAGCACCTTAGGCGGACCAGGACGAGAACCAAGTGGTGGATGGTCACAGACAACCGAAGCGCGATATGGTGGCTTGATTTGAGAGGATTCTTCTTGTTGTAAGGATATTAGAAGAAGACACACGACATGGTGGCAAAGATGCGAGGTTGTACTGCCGTGCATGTTACGGAAGATGATCGAAGGGAGCGGCGAAGTGTGGGAGATGCAATAGAGAGGGAAAGAGAGTTGGAGAGCGACTTACGTCGAAGGGAAGTGGAGTGCGATAGCTCTGCATCTTTGTTGTGGTGTGGGAACACCATGTGCTAGGTTTTGTGAGTAAGCAACTAAGGAGAAAGAAGAAGAAGCAGCGTAAATATATTTTCTTTGTTTGATTAATATGGAATAGCATGTCACGATCCTGAGTCTTCTCTTGGAGTTCTAAAAGCGTATGTTCGGTCAGGGTTGTTCGATGGCAAAATTTTTGGTCAGACGATTAAAGACCCATGAACCTATTTTGTAGCTGATGACCCAGAGTAGCCCAGTTCCACCCCACAGCTCCTTTTTGTTGTATTCGAATTTCTTGAGTTTACGGAGTTAGTGTCTAGCCTAACCTCATCTACTTTCTTCTGCATGGGAACTATATGAAGGTGGGTCCCTTGTTTGTTTTTAAGCCGCATTAGGTTCTCTTTGGTGTTTGGTTAGAGGTATTCGGAGGAGGATTTTATAAAATCTTTTATGTTTGATTCAATTTTGGAGGAAGGTCAGGAAAGGAAAAGAAAAAATCCCTCCTTAAGTGAGTTTGCAGCTCTCAATATGGGGGGGGATGTGGAGGGGGAGGGAGGGATTTTTGAATCTATGTTTGGTTCAATTTTTAGAGGAGGAAGGGAGGATGGAGAGAAAATCCATCTTTAAGAGATTGTTGGTTGGAGGAAGTGAAGTGGAGGGAGGAGGGGTTATTTTAAATTTATCATGTTTGGTTCATTTTTTTGAGAGGGAAGGAAGAGGGCAAATCACCGAGCCAATTTTAGCTGCCCTCCAATATTTTATTAACTCTTTTATTAGTTGTCTTCTTTTTAATGAGTTTTGGCTTCTTCAAAAACCATTATTGAATATATTGTCATTTAATTTAGCAAATTGTAAGTAGATTCATATGTTTCATTTATTTTAATTTT
>JAUPTC010000790.1:0-36000 GCA_030762895.1 Sophora flavescens | reverse complement strand
TAGTATTTCTCTTCTCATTAAAGTTCAAAAAAAAAAATATAGTGAAGTGGCGCATGAAATAGTGAGAAAAAGAGAAGAGACAAAGTTCTATTTGGGCAATTGGTGTTCAAAAAAAAAATCCCTTCTTTCTTGTTTCATTATTCTCAAGGTTTCTCCTTTCTAGCCTTTCTTTTGTTTTTTCCTTGTTTGATAAGTTTTTGTAATTTTTGTTACTTGATTTTTGGATTTTTGTGTGGAACGTGGTTGACTCCTCTAAGACCTAAAAGAGAACAATTGAGTGGAAAAAGGCAAGAGTGAAAATTACATCTTGTGTGGAAAAAGCCAATTGAGTGAAATACATTTGTGTGCACAAGTGAGGGAGTGTAGTGAGGACTTTTATAATTGCTTGTTATCTTTTGATATTGTGTCCAAATGATGGCAGCCCATGAAGATAGTCCACCATTATCTCCAAGGTCAGCCACTCTTCAAACTAGGATGACCAATCAAGTCCAAGCTCTTCAAAGGCAATTGGAGCAAATGCAAGCCAATTATGATCGACAACTTGCTCACCTACACCGTGACGATTCAAGTGACTATGATAGTGAAAGAGTAAGGCCTAGAGGAGGACGACATAGAGGAGGAGGACATAGGGGAGAGAGACGTGATAGTGGACTTGAAGGAGTCAAAATCAAGGTTCCTCCCTTTATTGGGAAGAATAATCCGAAGGCTTACTTGGAGTGGGAGCTAAAAATAGAACAAGTCTTTGATTGTAATTCATACAATGAAAGCAAGAAGGTGAAAGTAGTCGCCCTTGAGTTCAAGGAATATGCCCTTGTGTGGTGGGACCAATTACAAAAAGAAAGGAGAAGACATGGAAGAGAGCCCATAGACACTTGGGAGGAGATGAAATTTGTCATGAGGAGAGATATGTCCCAAATCATTATCAAAGGGACATTCACAACAAGTTACAAAGGCTTACCCAAGGGACCAAAAGCGTTGATGAATATTTCAAGGAGATGGAGTTGGCCTTACTTAGGTCAAATTTTAAAGAAGATAGGGAAGCTACCATGGCAAGGTTCTTACATGGCTTAAATCAAGATATTCAAGACATAGTGGAGTTACAAAATTATGTGGAGCTTGAAGATTTGGTTCAACAAGCGATTAAGGTGGAGCAACAAATTAAGAGGAGGAAGTTCAAATATTCTTCTTCTTCACCTTCCAAATTTCCATTCCACCCCTAATCTTCACCCATTTGCTTGTTTCTTTCTTTCTAAGTTATGAACACAATTCTGGTTGGTTTAAAATGAATGATTAATTCCACCTAAGATCATCAAAAGGTAACCTACCCATTTGGTTGTCATCAAGTGGTATCAAAGCTTAGGCTTTGGTTGAATTTTTGAGTTTGTGTTTTTTTTTCATTTTCTTCTTTTTCTACCCAGAAAAACCCAAAAGAAAAGAATTTATTTTCTTGTTTCATTATTGTCAAAGATTTTCCTTTCTAGCCTTTCCTTTTGTTTCCTTTGTTTTTGATAAGTTTTATGATTTTTGTTACTTGAATTTTGGAATTTTTGTGTGTTTTGTGTTTGACACTTCTAAGGCCTAAAAGAGGACAATCGAGTGGAAAAAGGCAAGAGTGAAAAAAAATTACATCTTGTGTGGAAAAAGCCAATTGAGTGAAATATACATTGGGCACACTTGGTGAGTGGATTGGTTCTTACATATATATTTTGTTATTTTCTAACTTGTATTCTTTGCTATGTTGCGATTTGAAAATTTCAACTATGTGCGATAACATAGGAAAGAGGTTGAAGAGTGGATCCGGAAAATGCATGAGAGGCGTGACAAGAAGATGAGAGAGAACGAAAAAAAGAGGTTGAGAAAAGAGGAAAGAATGAAAAGACAAATAGAAAGTTTTGAAGACCATGTGAAGAAGTTGGTGGAAGACTCCAACAAGAAAGAGAATGAGAAGAAAGAGAGAGAGAGAAAGCAAAACAAGAGAATGAGGAAAAAGAAAAAGAGAGAGAAAAGAAGAGTGATGAGCAAGAGGAAAAAGAAAAAGAGAGTGAAAAGAAGAGTGATGAGCAAGAGAAAAAAAGTGAGCAAAAAGAGAGTTCTTTGGCAACAAAAAGTGAGGAAAAGAGGGCTTTGATTTCAAGACAGCCCCAATGCCTAATTTATTGCAAGGACTTTTGTTTAATTGCCAATGCTTCTAATGATCTCTCTTTGCCTAGTCGTGTTAAAACTCTTTTTACAGGAATTTGTAGATTTCATCCCAAAGGAAGTACCCCATGGTTTGGAAACTTGCATGGATTCCAAAAGGCTCAATAAAGCACCTACTCATGCTTTACCTCATATTGAAATATATTTTGAACTTAAGTTTGATACAACCGATGTAATTGAAGAGTTCATCCCAAGGGAGGTACCCCATGGCTTGGGAACTTGCATGGTTACCCAAAAGTATGGATATCTAAACACAAGATTTGATAACATGCTTGGGATTGAAGTCATAAATTCGAGGACGAATTTTCTTAAAGAAGGAGGGTATGATATGAGCCGGGGGGGGGGGGGGTAACTCAACTTTCCAACAAGAATGATATGAGCCCAATGAAGACCATGGATCAAGAATCAAATCAAGGACTTGGTGGGCCCATGACAAGAGTTAGACACAAGAAAGCCCAACAAGCTCTTAATTACATGGTGGCTATTTTGATAGAAGCAAGCCCAAGAATGAGACCTAATGGAATGGAGGCCAAATGGATGACCTATCTCATTCAACTAGAAGACCCATGATGGCTTGGAAGCCCGCTTCTCTAAAGTAGTATTTTCTAGTTTATTTTAATTCAATAAAGGTGTAATAAATTGTGGACGGTGCACATGTTAATTATGCTTGTGTGGACGGTGCACATGTTAATTATCTTGTGTGGACGGTGCACATGTTAATTATGCTTGTGTGGACGGTGCACGTGTTAATTATGCTTGTGTGGACGGTGCACATGTTAATTGGGAGGGCAACCTTTGGCTTGCATGCCTAGGAAACTCCTTTTTAGTCATGAACCACTTTTCCTATATGTATGCATCTAGAACATGAATAGAAAAAAAAAACTTGGATGTTGAATTTGGATTGATTCCAATTGTGAGGGTTTTGTCTCTCTTTGGTTCTGGATTGAGCCACCCCTGATCTTATCAAGAATCCAAGATTCTTGTGGCGATCTTCACTAGGCTTATCAAATCCCCTTGGATTTGTGGCGCCATTCCACCCCTAATCTTCACCCATTTGCTTGTTTCTTTCTTTCTAAGTTATGAACACAATTCTGGTTGGTTTAAAATGAATGATTAATTCCACCTAAGATCATCAAAAGGTAACCTACCCATTTGGTTGTCATCAAGTGGTATCAAAGCTTAGGCTTTGGTTGAATTTTTGAGTTTGTGTTTTTTTTTCATTTTCTTCTTTTTCTACCCAGAAAAACCCAAAAGAAAAGAATTTATTTTCTTGTTTCATTATTGTCAAAGATTTTCCTTTCTAGCCTTTCCTTTTGTTTCCTTTGTTTTTGATAAGTTTTATGATTTTTGTTACTTGAATTTTGGAATTTTTGTGTGTTTTGTGTTTGACACTTCTAAGGCCTAAAAGAGGACAATCGAGTGGAAAAAGGCAAGAGTGAAAAAAATTACATCTTGTGTGGAAAAAGCCAATTGAGTGAAATATACATTGTGCACACTTGGTGAGTGGATTGGTTCTTACATATATATTTTGTTATTTTCTAACTTGTATTCTTTGCTATGTTGCGATTTGAAAATTTCAACTATGTGCGATAACATAGGAAAGAGGTTGAAGAGTGGATCCGGAAAATGCATGAGAGGCGTGACAAGAAGATGAGAGAGAACGAAAAAAAGAGGTTG
Source organism: Sophora flavescens (assembly GCA_030762895.1). Lineage (NCBI taxonomy): Eukaryota > Viridiplantae > Streptophyta > Magnoliopsida > Fabales > Fabaceae > Sophora > Sophora flavescens. Next base: position 32,124 of record JAUPTC010000790.1, on the reverse strand, counting down.
AGAAAAGACGAAAGAATGAAAAGACAAATAGAAAGTTTTGAAGACCATGTGAAGAAGTTGGTGGAAGACTCCAACAAGAAAGAGAATGAGAAGAAAGAGAGAGAGAGAAAGCAAAACAAGAGAATGAGGAAAAAGAAAAAGAGAGTGAAAAGAAGAGTGATGAGCAAGAGGAAAAAGAAAAAGAGAGTGAAAAGAAGAGTGATGAGCAAGAGAAAAAAGTGAGCAAAAGAGAGTTCTTTGGCAACAAAAAGTGAGGAAAAGAGGGCTTTGATTTCAAGACAGCCCCAATGCCTAATTTATTGCAAGGACTTTTGTTTAATTGCCAATGCTTCTAATGATCTCTCTTTGCCTAGTCGTGTTAAAACTCTTTTACAGGAATTTGTAGATTTCATCCCAAAGGAAGTACCCCATGGTTTGGAAACTTGCATGGATTCCAAAAGGCTCAATAAAGCACCTACTCATGCTTTACCTCATATTGAAATATATTTTGAACTTAAGTTTGATACAACCGATGTAATTGAAGAGTTCATCCCAAGGGAGGTACCCCATGGCTTGGGAACTTGCATGGTTACCCAAAAGTATGGATATCTAAACACAAGATTTGATAACATGCTTGGGATTGAAGTCATAAATTCGAGGACGAATTTTCTTAAAGAAGGAGGGTATGATATGAGCCGGGGGGGGGGTAACTCAACTTTCCAACAAGAATGATATGAGCCCAATGAAGACCATGGATCAAGAATCAAATCAAGGACTTGGTGGGCCCATGACAAGAGTTAGACACAAGAAAGCCCAACAAGCTCTTAATTACATGGTGGCTATTTTGATAGAAGCAAGCCCAAGAATGAGACCTAATGGAATGGAGGCCAAATGGATGACCTATCTCATTCAACTAGAAGACCCATGATGGCTTGGAAGCCCGCTTCTCTAAAGTAGTATTTTCTAGTTTATTTTAATTCAATAAAGGTGTAATAAATTGTGGACGGTGCACATGTTAATTATGCTTGTGTGGACGGTGCACATGTTAATTATCTTGTGTGGACGGTGCACATGTTAATTATGCTTGTGTGGACGGTGCACGTGTTAATTATGCTTGTGTGGACGGTGCACATGTTAATTGGGAGGGCAACCTTTGGCTTGCATGCCTAGGAAACTCCTTTTTAGTCATGAACCACTTTTCCTATATGTATGCATCTAGAACATGAATAGAAAAAAAAAACTTGGATGTTGAATTTGGATTGATTCCAATTGTGAGGGTTTTGTCTCTCTTTGGTTCTGGATTGAGCCACCCCTGATCTTATCAAGAATCCAAGATTCTTGTGGCGATCTTCACTAGGCTTATCAAATCCCCTTGGATTTGTGGCGCCATTCCACCCCTAATCTTCACCCATTTGCTTGTTTCTTTCTTTCTAAGTTATGAACACAATTCTGGTTGGTTTAAAATGAATGATTAATTCCACCTAAGATCATCAAAAGGTAACCTACCCATTTGGTTGTCATCAAGTGGTATCAAAGCTTAGGCTTTGGTTGAATTTTTGAGTTTGTGTTTTTTTTTTCATTTTCTTCTTTTTCTACCCAGAAAAACCCAAAAGAAAAGAATTTATTTTCTTGTTTCATTATTGTCAAAGATTTTCCTTTCTAGCCTTTCCTTTTGTTTCCTTTGTTTTTGATAAGTTTTATGATTTTTGTTACTTGAATTTTGGAATTTTTGTGTGTTTTGTGTTTGACACTTCTAAGGCCTAAAAGAGGACAATCGAGTGGAAAAAGGCAAGAGTGAAAAAAAATTACATCTTGTGTGGAAAAAGCCAATTGAGTGAAATATACATTGTGCACACTTGGTGAGTGGATTGGTTCTTACATATATATTTTGTTATTTTCTAACTTGTATTCTTTGCTATGTTGCGATTTGAAAATTTCAACTATGTGCGATAACATAGGAAAGAGGTTGAAGAGTGGATCCGGAAAATGCATGAGAGGCGTGACAAGAAGATGAGAGAGAACGAAAAAAAGAGGTTGAGAAAAGAGGAAAGAATGAAAAGACAAATAGAAAGTTTTGAAGACCATGTGAAGAAGTTGGTGGAAGACTCCAACAAGAAAGAGAATGAGAAGAAAGAGAGAGAGAGAAAGCAAAACAAGAGAATGAGGAAAAAGAAAAAGAGAGTGAAAAGAAGAGTGATGAGCAAGAGGAAAAAGAAAAAGAGAGTGAAAAGAAGAGTGATGAGCAAGAAAAAAAGTGAGCAAAAAGAGAGTTCTTTGGCAACAAAAAGTGAGGAAAAGAGGGCTTTGATTTCAAGACAGCCCCAATGCCTAATTTATTGCAAGGACTTTTGTTTAATTGCCAATTCTTCTAATGATCTCTCTTTGCCTAGTCGTGTTAAAACTCTTTTACAGGAATTTGTAGATTTCATCCCAAAGGAAGTACCCCATGGTTTGGAAACTTGCATGGATTCCAAAAGGCTCAATAAAGCACCTACTCATGCTTTACCTCATATTGAAATATATTTTGAACTTAAGTTTGATACAACCGATGTAATTGAAGAGTTCATCCCAAGGGAGGTACCCCATGGCTTGGGAACTTGCATGGTTACCCAAAAGTATGGATATCTAAACACAAGATTTGATAACATGCTTGGGATTGAAGTCATAAATTCGAGGACGAATTTTCTTAAAGAAGGAGGGTATGATATGAGCCGTGGGGGGGGGGTAACTCAACTTTCCAACAAGAATGATATGAGCCCAATGAAGACCATGGATCAAGAATCAAATCAAGGACTTGGTGGGCCCATGACAAGAGTTAGACACAAGAAAGCCCAACAAGCTCTTAATTACATGGTGGCTATTTTGATAGAAGCAAGCCCAAGAATGAGACCTAATGGAATGGAGGCCAAATGGATGACCTATCTCATTCAACTAGAAGACCCATGATGGCTTGGAAGCCCGCTTCTCTAAAGTAGTATTTTCTAGTTTATTTTAATTCAATAAAGGTGTAATAAATTGTGGGCGGTGCACATGTTAATTATGCTTGTGTGGGCGGTGCACATGTTAATTATCTTGTGTGGACGGTGCACATGTTAATTATGCTTGTGTGGACGGTGCACGTGTTAATTATGCTTGTGTGGACGGTGCACATGTTAATTGGGAGGGCAACCTTTGGCTTGCATGCCTAGGAAACTCCTTTTTAGTCATGAACCACTTTTCCTATATGTATGCATCTAGAACATGAATAGAAAAAAAAAACTTGGATGTTGAATTTGGATTGATTCCAATTGTGAGGGTTTTGTCTCTCTTTGGTTCTGGATTGAGCCACCCCTGATCTTATCAAGAATCCAAGATTCTTGTGGCGATCTTCACTAGGCTTATCAAATCCCCTTGGATTTGTGGCGCCATTCCACCCCTAATCTTCACCCATTTGCTTGTTTCTTTCTTTCTAAGTTATGAACACAATTCTGGTTGGTTTAAAATGAATGATTAATTCCACCTAAGATCATCAAAAGGTAACCTACCCATTTGGTTGTCATCAAGTGGTATCAAAGCTTAGGCTTTGGTTGAATTTTTGAGTTTGTGTTTTTTTTTTCATTTTCTTCTTTTTCTACCCAGAAATACCAAAAGAAAAGAATTTATTTTCTTGTTTCATTATTGTCAAAGATTTTCCTTTCTAGCCTTTCCTTTTGTTTCCTTTGTTTTTGATAAGTTTTATGATTTTTGTTACTTGAATTTTGGAATTTTTGTGTGTTTTGTGTTTGACACTTCTAAGGCCTAAAAGAGGACAATCGAGTGGAAAAAGGCAAGAGTGAAAAAAAATTACATCTTGTGTGGAAAAAGCCAATTGAGTGAAATATACATTGTGCACACTTGGTGAGTGGATTGGTTCTTACATATATATTTTGTTATTTTCTAACTTGTATTCTTTGCTATGTTGCGATTTGAAAATTTCAACTATGTGCGATAACATAGGAAAGAGGTTGAAGAGTGGATCCGGAAAATGCATGAGAGGCGTGACAAGAAGATGAGAGAGAACGAAAAAAAGAGGTTGAGAAAAGAGGAAAGAATGAAAAGACAAATAGAAAGTTTTGAAGACCATGTGAAGAAGTTGGTGGAAGACTCCAACAAGAAAGAGAATGAGAAGAAAGAGAGAGAGAGAAAGCAAAACAAGAGAATGAGGAAAAAGAAAAAGAGAGTGAAAAGAAGAGTGATGAGCAAGAGGAAAAAGAAAAAGAGAGTGAAAAGAAGAGTGATGAGCAAGAGAAAAAAAGTGAGCAAAAAGAGAGTTCTTTGGCAACAAAAAGTGAGGAAAAGAGGGCTTTGATTTCAAGACAGCCCCAATGCCTAATTTATTGCAAGGACTTTTGTTTAATTGCCAATTCTTCTAATGATCTCTCTTTGCCTAGTCGTGTTAAAACTCTTTTACAGGAATTTGTAGATTTCATCCCAAAGGAAGTACCCCATGGTTTGGAAACTTGCATGGATTCCAAAAGGCTCAATAAAGCACCTACTCATGCTTTACCTCATATTGAAATATATTTTGAACTTAAGTTTGATACAACCGATGTAATTGAAGAGTTCATCCCAAGGGAGGTACCCCATGGCTTGGGAACTTGCATGGTTACCCAAAAGTATGGATATCTAAACACAAGATTTGATAACATGCTTGGGATTGAAGTCATAAATTCGAGGACGAATTTTCTTAAAGAAGGAGGGTATGATATGAGCCGTGGGGGGGGGGTAACTCAACTTTCCAACAAGAATGATATGAGCCCAATGAAGACCATGGATCAAGAATCAAATCAAGGACTTGGTGGGCCCATGACAAGAGTTAGACACAAGAAAGCCCAACAAGCTCTTAATTACATGGTGGCTATTTTGATAGAAGCAAGCCCAAGAATGAGACCTAATGGAATGGAGGCCAAATGGATGACCTATCTCATTCAACTAGAAGACCCATGATGGCTTGGAAGCCCGCTTCTCTAAAGTAGTATTTTCTAGTTTATTTTAATTCAATAAAGGTGTAATAAATTGTGGGCGGTGCACATGTTAATTATGCTTGTGTTGTCGGTTCACATGTTAATTATCTTGTGTGGACGGTGCACATGTTAATTATGCTTGTGTGGACGGTGCACGTGTTAATTATGCTTGTGTGGACGGTGCACATGTTAATTGGGAGGGCAACCTTTGGCTTGCATGCCTAGGAAACTCCTTTTTAGTCATGAACCACTTTTCCTATATGTATGCATCTAGAACATGAATAGAAAAAAAAACTTGGATGTTGAATTTGGATTGATTCCAATTGTGAGGGTTTTGTCTCTCTTTGGTTCTGGATTGAGCCACCCTGATCTTATCAAGAATCCAAGATTCTTGTGGCGATCTTCACTAGGCTTATCAAATCCCCTTGGATTTGTGGCGCCATTCCACCCCTAATCTTCACCCATTTGCTTGTTTCTTTCTTTCTAAGTTATGAACACAATTCTGGTTGGTTTAAAATGAATGATTAATTCCACCTAAGATCATCAAAAGGTAACCTACCCATTTGGTTGTCATCAAGTGGTATCAAAGCTTAGGCTTTGGTTGAATTTTTGAGTTTGTGTTTTTTTTTCATTTTCTTCTTTTTCTACCCAGAAAAACCCAAAAGAAAAGAATTTATTTTCTTGTTTCATTATTGTCAAAGATTTTCCTTTCTAGCCTTTCCTTTTGTTTCCTTTGTTTTTGATAAGTTTTATGATTTTTGTTACTTGAATTTTGGAATTTTTGTGTGTTTTGTGTTTGACACTTCTAAGGCCTAAAAGAGGACAATCGAGTGGAAAAAGGCAAGAGTGAAAAAAAAATTACATCTTGTGTGGAAAAAGCCAATTGAGTGAAATATACATTGTGCACACTTGGTGAGTGGATTGGTTCTTACATATATATTTTGTTATTTTCTAACTTGTATTCTTTGCTATGTTGCGATTTGAAAATTTCAACTATGTGCGATAACATAGGAAAGAGGTTGAAGAGTGGATCCGGAAAATGCATGAGAGGCGTGACAAGAAGATGAGAGAGAACGAAAAAAAGAGGTTGAGAAAAGAGGAAAGAATGAAAAGACAAATAGAAAGTTTTGAAGACCATGTGAAGAAGTTGGTGGAAGACTCCAACAAGAAAGAGAATGAGAAGAAAGAGAGAGAGAGAAAGCAAAACAAGAGAATGAGGAAAAAGAAAAAGAGAGTGAAAAGAAGAGTGATGAGCAAGAGGAAAAAGAAAAAGAGAGTGAAAAGAAGAGTGATGAGCAAGAGAAAAAAAGTGAGCAAAAAGAGAGTTCTTTGGCAACAAAAAGTGAGGAAAAGAGGGCTTTGATTTCAAGACAGCCCCAATGCCTAATTTATTGCAAGGACTTTTGTTTAATTGCCAATGCTTCTAATGATCTCTCTTTGCCTAGTCGTGTTAAAACTCTTTTACAGGAATTTGTAGATTTCATCCCAAAGGAAGTACCCCATGGTTTGGAAACTTGCATGGATTCCAAAGGCTCAATAAAGCACCTACTCATGCTTTACCTCATATTGAAATATATTTTGAACTTAAGTTTGATACAACCGATGTAATTGAAGAGTTCATCCCAAGGGAGGTACCCCATGGCTTGGGAACTTGCATGGTTACCCAAAAGTATGGATATCTAAACACAAGATTTGATAACATGCTTGGGATTGAAGTCATAAATTCGAGGACGAATTTTCTTAAAGAAGGAGGGTATGATATGAGCCGTGGGGGGTAACTCAACTTTCCAACAAGAATGATATGAGCCCAATGAAGACCATGGATCAAGAATCAAATCAAGGACTTGGTGGGCCCATGACAAGAGTTAGACACAAGAAAGCCCAACAAGCTCTTAATTACATGGTGGCTATTTTGATAGAAGCAAGCCCAAGAATGAGACCTAATGGAATGGAGGCCAAATGGATGACCTATCTCATTCAACTAGAAGACCCATGATGGCTTGGAAGCCCGCTTCTCTAAAGTAGTATTTTCTAGTTTATTTTAATTCAATAAAGGTGTAATAAATTGTGGACGGTGCACATGTTAATTATGCTTGTGTGGACGGTGCACATGTTAATTATCTTGTGTGGACGGTGCACATGTTAATTATGCTTGTGTGGACGGTGCACGTGTTAATTATGCTTGTGTGGACGGTGCACATGTTAATTGGGAGGGCAACCTTTGGCTTGCATGCCTAGGAAACTCCTTTTTAGTCATGAACCACTTTTCCTATATGTATGCATCTAGAACATGAATAGAAAAAAAAAACTTGGATGTTGAATTTGGATTGATTCCAATTGTGAGGGTTTTGTCTCTCTTTGGTTCTGGATTGAGCCACCCCTGATCTTATCAAGAATCCAAGATTCTTGTGGCGATCTTCACTAGGCTTATCAAATCCCCTTGGATTTGTGGCGCCATTCCACCCCTAATCTTCACCCATTTGCTTGTTTCTTTCTTTCTAAGTTATGAACACAATTCTGGTTGGTTTAAAATGAATGATTAATTCCACCTAAGATCATCAAAAGGTAACCTACCCATTTGGTTGTCATCAAGTGGTATCAAAGCTTAGGCTTTGGTTGAATTTTTGAGTTTGTGTTTTTTTTTCATTTTCTTCTTTTTCTACCCAGAAAAACCCAAAAGAAAAGAATTTATTTTCTTGTTTCATTATTGTCAAAGATTTTCCTTTCTAGCCTTTCCTTTTGTTTCCTTTGTTTTTGATAAGTTTTATGATTTTTGTTACTTGAATTTTGGAATTTTTGTGTGTTTTGTGTTTGACACTTCTAAGGCCTAAAAGAGGACAATCGAGTGGAAAAAGGCAAGAGTGAAAAAAATTACATCTTGTGTGGAAAAAGCCAATTGAGTGAAATATACATTGTGCACACTTGGTGAGTGGATTGGTTCTTACATATATATTTTGTTATTTTCTAACTTGTATTCTTTGCTATGTTGCGATTTGAAAATTTCAACTATGTGCGATAACATAGGAAAGAGGTTGAAGAGTGGATCCGGAAAATGCATGAGAGGCGTGACAAGAAGATGAGAGAGAAAGAAAAAAAGAGGTTGAGAAAAGAGGAAAGAATGAAAAGACAAATAGAAAGTTTTGAAGACCATGTGAAGAAGTTGGTGGAAGACTCCAACAAGAAAGAGAATGAGAAGAAAGAGAGAGAGAGAAAGCAAAACAAGAGAATGAGGAAAAAGAAAAAGAGAGTGAAAAGAAGAGTGATGAGCAAGAGGAAAAAGAAAAAGAGAGTGAAAAGAAGAGTGATGAGCAAGAGAAAAAAGTGAGCAAAAAGAGAGTTCTTTGGCAACAAAAAGTGAGGAAAAGAGGGCTTTGATTTCAAGACAGCCCCAATGCCTAATTTATTGCAAGGACTTTTGTTTAATTGCCAATGCTTCTAATGATCTCTCTTTGCCTAGTCGTGTTAAAACTCTTTTACAGGAATTTGTAGATTTCATCCCAAAGGAAGTACCCCATGGTTTGGAAACTTGCATGGATTCCAAAAGGCTCAATAAAGCACCTACTCATGCTTTACCTCATATTGAAATATATTTTGAACTTAAGTTTGATACAACCGATGTAATTGAAGAGTTCATCCCAAGGGAGGTACCCCATGGCTTGGGAACTTGCATGGTTACCCAAAAGTATGGATATCTAAACACAAGATTTGATAACATGCTTGGGATTGAAGTCATAAATTCGAGGACGAATTTTCTTAAAGAAGGAGGGTATGATATGAGCCGGGGGGGGGGGGGGTAACTCAACTTTCCAACAAGAATGATATGAGCCCAATGAAGACCATGGATCAAGAATCAAATCAAGGACTTGGTGGGCCCATGACAAGAGTTAGACACAAGAAAGCCCAACAAGCTCTTAATTACATGGTGGCTATTTTGATAGAAGCAAGCCCAAGAATGAGACCTAATGGAATGGAGGCCAAATGGATGACCTATCTCATTCAACTAGAAGACCCATGATGGCTTGGAAGCCCGCTTCTCTAAAGTAGTATTTTCTAGTTTATTTTAATTCAATAAAGGTGTAATAAATTGTGGACGGTGCACATGTTAATTATGCTTGTGTGGACGGTGCACATGTTAATTATCTTGTGTGGACGGTGCACATGTTAATTATGCTTGTGTGGACGGTGCACGTGTTAATTATGCTTGTGTGGACGGTGCACATGTTAATTGGGAGGGCAACCTTTGGCTTGCATGCCTAGGAAACTCCTTTTTAGTCATGAACCACTTTTCCTATATGTATGCATCTAGAACATGAATAGAAAAAAAAAACTTGGATGTTGAATTTGGATTGATTCCAATTGTGAGGGTTTTGTCTCTCTTTGGTTCTGGATTGAGCCACCCCTGATCTTATCAAGAATCCAAGATTCTTGTGGCGATCTTCACTAGGCTTATCAAATCCCCTTGGATTTGTGGCGCCATTCCACCCCTAATCTTCACCCATTTGCTTGTTTCTTTCTTTCTAAGTTATGAACACAATTCTGGTTGGTTTAAAATGAATGATTAATTCCACCTAAGATCATCAAAAGGTAACCTACCCATTTGGTTGTCATCAAGTGGTATCAAAGCTTAGGCTTTGGTTGAATTTTTGAGTTTGTGTTTTTTTCATTTTCTTCTTTTTCTACCCAGAAAAACCCAAAAGAAAAGAATTTATTTTCTTGTTTCATTATTGTCAAAGATTTTCCTTTCTAGCCTTTCCTTTTGTTTCCTTTGTTTTTGATAAGTTTTATGATTTTTGTTACTTGAATTTTGGAATTTTTGTGTGTTTTGTGTTTGACACTTCTAAGGCCTAAAAGAGGACAATCGAGTGGAAAAAGGCAAGAGTGAAAAAAAATTACATCTTGTGTGGAAAAAGCCAATTGAGTGAAATATACATTGTGCACACTTGGTGAGTGGATTGGTTCTTACATATATATTTTGTTATTTTCTAACTTGTATTCTTTGCTATGTTGCGATTTGAAAATTTCAACTATGTGCGATAACATAGGAAAGAGGTTGAAGAGTGGATCCGGAAAATGCATGAGAGGCGTGACAAGAAGATGAGAGAGAACGAAAAAAGAGGTTGAGAAAAGAGGAAAGAATGAAAAGACAAATAGAAAGTTTTGAAGACCATGTGAAGAAGTTGGTGGAAGACTCCAACAAGAAAGAGAATGAGAAGAAAGAGAGAGAGAGAGAGCAAAACAAGAGAATGAGGAAAAAGAAAAAGAGAGTGAAAAGAAGAGTGATGAGCAAGAGGAAAAAGAAAAAGAGAGTGAAAAGAAGAGTGATGAGCAAGAGAAAAAAAGTGAGCAAAAGAGAGTTCTTTGGCAACAAAAAGTGAGGAAAAGAGGGCTTTGATTTCAAGACAGCCCCAATGCCTAATTTATTGCAAGGACTTTTGTTTAATTGCCAATGCTTCTAATGATCTCTCTTTGCCTAGTCGTGTTAAAACTCTTTTTACAGGAATTTGTAGATTTCATCCCAAAGGAAGTACCCCATGGTTTGGAAACTTGCATGGATTCCAAAGGCTCAATAAAGCACCTACTCATGCTTTACCTCATATTGAAATATATTTTGAACTTAAGTTTGATACAACCGATGTAATTGAAGAGTTCATCCCAAGGGAGGTACCCCATGGCTTGGGAACTTGCATGGTTACCCAAAAGTATGGATATCTAAACACAAGATTTGATAACATGCTTGGGATTGAAGTCATAAATTCGAGGACGAATTTTCTTAAAGAAGGAGGGTATGATATGAGCCGTGGGGGGGGGGTAACTCAACTTTCCAACAAGAATGATATGAGCCCAATGAAGACCATGGATCAAGAATCAAATCAAGGACTTGGTGGGCCCATGACAAGAGTTAGACACAAGAAAGCCCAACAAGCTCTTAATTACATGGTGGCTATTTTGATAGAAGCAAGCCCAAGAATGAGACCTAATGGAATGGAGGCCAAATGGATGACCTATCTCATTCAACTAGAAGACCCATGATGGCTTGGAAGCCCGCTTCTCTAAAGTAGTATTTTCTAGTTTATTTTAATTCAATAAAGGTGTAATAAATTGTGGACGGTGCACATGTTAATTATGCTTGTGTGGACGGTGCACATGTTAATTATCTTGTGTGGACGGTGCACATGTTAATTATGCTTGTGTGGACGGTGCACGTGTTAATTATGCTTGTGTGGACGGTGCACATGTTAATTGGGAGGGCAACCTTTGGCTTGCATGCCTAGGAAACTCCTTTTTAGTCATGAACCACTTTTCCTATATGTATGCATCTAGAACATGAATAGAAAAAAAAAAACTTGGATGTTGAATTTGGATTGATTCCAATTGTGAGGGTTTTGTCTCTCTTTGGTTCTGGATTGAGCCACCCCTGATCTTATCAAGAATCCAAGATTCTTGTGGCGATCTTCACTAGGCTTATCAAATCCCCTTGGATTTGTGGCGCCATTCCACCCCTAATCTTCACCCATTTGCTTGTTTCTTTCTTTCTAAGTTATGAACACAATTCTGGTTGGTTTAAAATGAATGATTAATTCCACCTAAGATCATCAAAAGGTAACCTACCCATTTGGTTGTCATCAAGTGGTATCAAAGCTTAGGCTTTGGTTGAATTTTTGAGTTTGTGTTTTTTTTCATTTTCTTCTTTGTTCTTCATCTTCTACTTTCTTCTTTTTCTACCCGAAAAACCCAAAAGAAAAGAATTTATTTTCTTGTTTCATTATTGTCAAAGATTTTCCTTTCTAGCCTTTCCTTTTGTTTCCTTTGTTTTTGATAAGTTTTATGATTTTTGTTACTTGAATTTTGGAATTTTTGTGTGTTTTGTGTTTGACTCTTCTAAGGCCTAAAAGAGGACAATCGAGTGGAAAAAGGCAAGAGTGAAAAAAAAATTACATCTTGTGTGGAAAAAGCCAATTGAGTGAAATATACATTGTGCACACTTGGTGAGTGGATTGGTTCTTACATATATATTTTGTTATTTTCTAACTTGTATTCTTTGCTATGTTGCGATTTGAAAATTTCAACTATGTGCAATAACATAGGAAAGAGGTTGAAGAGTGGATCCGGAAAATGCATGAGAGGCGTGACAAGAAGATGAGAGAGAACGAAAAAAAGAGGTTGAGAAAAGAGGAAAGAATGAAAAGACAAATAGAAAGTTTTGAGGACCATGTGAAGAAGTTGGTGGAAGACTCCAACAAGAAAGAGAATGAGAAGAAAGAGAGAGAGAGAGAGAGCAAAACAAGAGAATGAGGAAAAAGAAAAAGAGAGTGAAAAGAAGAGTGATGAGCAAGAGGAAAAAGAAAAAGAGAGTGAAAAGAAGAGTGATGAGCAAGAGAAAAAAGTGAGCAAAAAGAGAGTTCTTTGGCAACAAAAAGTGAGGAAAAGAGGGCTTTGATTTCAAGACAGCCCCAATGCCTAATTTATTGCAAGGACTTTTGTTTAATTGCCAATGCTTCTAATGATCTCTCTTTGCCTAGTCGTGTTAAAACTCTTTTACAGGAATTTGTAGATTTCATCCCAAAGGAAGTACCCCATGGTTTGGAAACTTGCATGGATTCCAAAAGGCTCAATAAAGCACCTACTCATGCTTTACCTCATAGTGAAATATATATTGCACTTAAGTTAGATACAACCAATGTAATTGAATAGATCATCCCAAAGGAGGTACCCCATGGCTTGGGAACTTGCATGGTTACCCAAAAGTATGGATATCTAAACACAAGATTTGATAACATGCTTGGGATTGAAGTCATAAATTCGAGGACGAATTTTCTTAAAGAAGGAGGGTATGATATGAGCCGGGGGGGGGGGGTAACTCAACTTTCCAACAAGAATGATATGAGCCCAATGAAGACCATGGATCAAGAATCAAATCAAGGACTTGGTGGGCCCATGACAAGAGTTAGACACAAGAAAGCCCAACAAGCTCTTAATTACATGGTGGCTATTTTTATAGAAGCAAGCCCAAGAATGAGACCTAATGGAATGGAGGCCAAATGGATGACCTATCTCATTCAACTAGAAGACCCATGATGGCTTGGAAGCCCGCTTCTCTAAAGTAGTATTTTCTAGTTTATTTTAATTCAATAAAGGTGTAATAAATTGTGGACGGTGCACATGTTAATTATGCTTGTGTGGACGGTGCACATGTTAATTATCTTGTGTGGACGGTGCACATGTTAATTATGCTTGTGTGGACCGGTGCACGTGTTAATTATGCTTGTGTGGACGGTGCACATGTTAATTGGGAGGGCAACCTTTGGCTTGCATGCCTAGGAAACTCCTTTTTAGTCATGAACCACTTTTCCTATATGTATGCATCTAGAACATGAATAGAAAAAAAAAACTTGGATGTTGAATTTGGATTGATTCCAATTGTGAGGGTTTTGTCTCTCTTTGGTTCTGGATTGAGCCACCCCTGATCTTATCAAGAATCCAAGATTCTTGTGGCGATCTTCACTAGGCTTATCAAATCCCCTTGGATTTGTGGCGCCATTCCACCCCTAATCTTCACCCATTTGCTTGTTTCTTTCTTTCTAAGTTATGAACACAATTCTGGTTGGTTTAAAATGAATGATTAATTCCACCTAAGATCATCAAAAGGTAACCTACCCATTTGGTTGTCATCAAGTGGTATCAAAGCTTAGGCTTTGGTTGAATTTTTGAGTTTGTGTTTTTTTTTCATTTTCTTCTTTTTCTTCTTCTTTTTTCTTTTCTACCCAGAAAAACCCAAAAGAAAAGAATTTATTTTCTTGTTTCATTATTGTCAAAGATTTTCCTTTCTAGCCTTTCCTTTTGTTTCCTTTGTTTTTGATAAGTTTTATGATTTTTGTTACTTGAATTTTGGAATTTTTGTGTGTTTTGTGTTTGACTCTTCTAAGGCCTAAAAGAGGACAATCGAGTGGAAAAAGGCAAGAGTGAAAAAAAAATTACATCTTGTGTGGAAAAAGCCAATTGAGTGAAATATACATTGTGCACACTTGGTGAGTGGATTGGTTCTTACATATATATTTTGTTATTTTCTAACTTGTATTCTTTGCTATGTTGCGATTTGAAAATTTCAACTATGTGCAATAACATAGGAAAGAGGTTGAAGAGTGGATCCGGAAAATGCATGAGAGGCGTGACAAGAAGATGAGAGAGAAACGAAAAAAAGAGGTTGAGAAAAGAGGAAAGAATGAAAAGACAAATAGAAAGTTTTGAGGACCATGTGAAGAAGTTGGTGGAAGACTCCAACAAGAAAGAGAATGAGAAGAAAGAGAGAGAGAGAGAGAGCAAAACAAGAGAATGAGGAAAAAGAAAAAGAGAGTGAAAAGAAGAGTGATGAGCAAGAGGAAAAAGAAAAAGAGAGTGAAAAGAAGAGTGATGAGCAAGAGAAAAAAGTGAGCAAAAAGAGAGTTCTTTGGCAACAAAAAGTGAGGAAAAGAGGGCTTTGATTTCAAGACAGCCCCAATGCCTAATTTATTGCAAGGACTTTTGTTTAATTGCCAATGCTTCTAATGATCTCTCTTTGCCTAGTCGTGTTAAAACTCTTTTACAGGAATTTGTAGATTTCATCCCAAAGGAAGTACCCCATGGTTTGGAAACTTGCATGGATTCCAAAGGCTCAATAAAGCACCTACTCATGCTTTACCTCATATTGAAATATATTTTGAACTTAAGTTTGATACAACCGATGTAATTGAAGAGTTCATCCCAAGGGAGGTACCCCATGGCTTGGGAACTTGCATGGTTACCCAAAAGTATGGATATCTAAACACAAGATTTGATAACATGCTTGGGATTGAAGTCATAAATTCGAGGACGAATTTTCTTAAAGAAGGAGGGTATGATATGAGCCGTGGGGGGGGTAACTCAACTTTCCAACAAGAATGATATGAGCCCAATGAAGACCATGGATCAAGAATCAAATCAAGGACTTGGTGGGCCCATGACAAGAGTTAGACACAAGAAAGCCCAACAAGCTCTTAATTACATGGTGGCTATTTTGATAGAAGCAAGCCCAAGAATGAGACCTAATGGAATGGAGGCCAAATGGATGACCTATCTCATTCAACTAGAAGACCCATGATGGCTTGGAAGCCCGCTTCTCTAAAGTAGTATTTTCTAGTTTATTTTAATTCAATAAAGGTGTAATAAATTGTGGGCGGTGCACATGTTAATTATGCTTGTGTGGGCCGGTGCACATGTTAATTATCTTGTGTGGACGGTGCACATGTTAATTATGCTTGTGTGGACGGTGCACGTGTTAATTATGCTTGTGTGGACGGTGCACATGTTAATTGGGAGGGCAACCTTTGGCTTGCATGCCTAGGAAACTCCTTTTTAGTCATGAACCACTTTTCCTATATGTATGCATCTAGAACATGAATAGAAAAAAAAAACTTGGATGTTGAATTTGGATTGATTCCAATTGTGAGGGTTTTGTCTCTCTTTGGTTCTGGATTGAGCCACCCCTGATCTTATCAAGAATCCAAGATTCTTGTGGCGATCTTCACTAGGCTTATCAAATCCCCTTGGATTTGTGGCGCCATTCCACCCCTAATCTTCACCCATTTGCTTGTTTCTTTCTTTCTAAGTTATGAACACAATTCTGGTTGGTTTAAAATGAATGATTAATTCCACCTAAGATCATCAAAAGGTAACCTACCCATTTGGTTGTCATCAAGTGGTATCAAAGCTTAGGCTTTGGTTGAATTTTTGAGTTTGTGGTTTTTTTTTTCATTTTCTTCTTTGTTCTTCATCTTCTACTTTTCTTCTTTTTCTACCCAGAAAAACCCAAAAGAAAAGAATTTATTTTCTTGTTTCATTATTGTCAAAGATTTTCCTTTCTAGCCTTTCCTTTTGTTTCCTTTGTTTTTGATAAGTTTTATGATTTTTGTTACTTGAATTTTGGAATTTTTGTGTGTTTTGTGTTTGACTCTTCTAAGGCCTAAAAGAGGACAATCGAGTGGAAAAAGGCAAGAGTGAAAAAAAAATTACATCTTGTGTGGAAAAAGCCAATTGAGTGAAATATACATTGTGCACACTTGGTGAGTGGATTGGTTCTTACATATATATTTTGTTATTTTCTAACTTGTATTCTTTGCTATGTTGCGATTTGAAAATTTCAACTATGTGCAATAACATAGGAAAGAGGTTGAAGAGTGGATCCGGAAAATGCATGAGAGGCGTGACAAGAAGATGAGAGAGAACGAAAAAAAGAGGTTGAGAAAAGAGGAAAGAATGAAAAGACAAATAGAAAGTTTTGAGGACCATGTGAAGAAGTTGGTGGAAGACTCCAACAAGAAAGAGAATGAGAAGAAAGAGAGAGAGAGAGAGAGCAAAACAAGAGAATGAGGAAAAAGAAAAAGAGAGTGAAAAGAAGAGTGATGAGCAAGAGGAAAAAGAAAAAGAGAGTGAAAAGAAGAGTGATGAGCAAGAGAAAAAAAGTGAGCAAAAAGAGAGTTCTTTGGCAACAAAAAGTGAGGAAAAGAGGGCTTTGATTTCAAGACAGCCCCAATGCCTAATTTATTGCAAGGACTTTTGTTTAATTGCCAATGCTTCTAATGATCTCTCTTTGCCTAGTCGTGTTAAAACTCTTTTACAGGAATTTGTAGATTTCATCCCAAAGGAAGTACCCCATGGTTTGGAAACTTGCATGGATTCCAAAGGCTCAATAAAGCACCTACTCATGCTTTACCTCATATTGAAATATATTTTGAACTTAAGTTTGATACAACCGATGTAATTGAAGAGTTCATCCCAAGGGAGGTACCCCATGGCTTGGGAACTTGCATGGTTACCCAAAAGTATGGATATCTAAACACAAGATTTGATAACATGCTTGGGATTGAAGTCATAAATTCGAGGACGAATTTTCTTAAAGAAGGAGGGTATGATATGAGCCGGGGGGGGGTAACTCAACTTTCCAACAAGAATGATATGAGCCCAATGAAGACCATGGATCAAGAATCAAATCAAGGACTTGGTGGGCCCATGACAAGAGTTAGACACAAGAAAGCCCAACAAGCTCTTAATTACATGGTGGCTATTTTGATAGAAGCAAGCCCAAGAATGAGACCTAATGGAATGGAGGCCAAATGGATGACCTATCTCATTCAACTAGAAGACCCATGATGGCTTGGAAGCCCGCTTCTCTAAAGTAGTATTTTCTAGTTTATTTTAATTCAATAAAGGTGTAATAAATTGTGGGCGGTGCACATGTTAATTATGCTTGTGTGGGCCAGTGCACATGTTAATTATCTTGTGTGGACGGTGCACATGTTAATTATGCTTGTGTGGACGGTGCACGTGTTAATTATGCTTGTGTGGACGGTGCACATGTTAATTGGGAGGGCAACCTTTGGCTTGCATGCCTAGGAAACTCCTTTTTAGTCATGAACCACTTTTCCTATATGTATGCATCTAGAACATGAATAGAAAAAAAAAACTTGGATGTTGAATTTGGATTGATTCCAATTGTGAGGGTTTTGTCTCTCTTTGGTTCTGGATTGAGCCACCCCTGATCTTATCAAGAATCCAAGATTCTTGTGGCGATCTTCACTAGGCTTATCAAATCCCCTTGGATTTGTGGCGCCATTCCACCCCTAATCTTCACCCATTTGCTTGTTTCTTTCTTTCTAAGTTATGAACACAATTCTGGTTGGTTTAAAATGAATGATTAATTCCACCTAAGATCATCAAAAGGTAACCTACCCATTTGGTTGTCATCAAGTGGTATCAAAGCTTAGGCTTTGGTTGAATTTTTGAGTTTGTGGTTTTTTTTTTCATTTTCTTCTTTGTTCTTCATCTTCTACTTTTCTTCTTTTTCTACCCAGAAAAACCCAAAAGAAAAGAATTTATTTTCTTGTTTCATTATTGTCAAAGATTTTCCTTTCTAGCCTTTCCTTTTGTTTCCTTTGTTTTTGATAAGTTTTATGATTTTTGTTACTTGAATTTTGGAATTTTTGTGTGTTTTGTGTTTGACTCTTCTAAGGCCTAAAAGAGGACAATCGAGTGGAAAAAGGCAAGAGTGAAAAAAAATTACATCTTGTGTGGAAAAAGCCAATTGAGTGAAATATACATTGTGCACACTTGGTGAGTGGATTGGTTCTTACATATATATTTTGTTATTTTCTAACTTGTATTCTTTGCTATGTTGCGATTTGAAAATTTCAACTATGTGCAATAACATAGGAAAGAGGTTGAAGAGTGGATCCGGAAAATGCATGAGAGGCGTGACAAGAAGATGAGAGAGAACGAAAAAAAAGAGGTTGAGAAAAGAGGAAAGAATGAAAAGACAAATAGAAAGTTTTGAGGACCATGTGAAGAAGTTGGTGGAAGACTCCAACAAGAAAGAGAATGAGAAGAAAGAGAGAGAGAGAGAGAGCAAAACAAGAGAATGAGGAAAAAGAAAAAGAGAGTGAAAAGAAGAGTGATGAGCAAGAGGAAAAAGAAAAAGAGAGTGAAAAGAAGAGTGATGAGCAAGAGAAAAAAAGTGAGCAAAAAGAGAGTTCTTTGGCAACAAAAAGTGAGGAAAAGAGGGCTTTGATTTCAAGACAGCCCCAATGCCTAATTTATTGCAAGGACTTTTGTTTAATTGCCAATGCTTCTAATGATCTCTCTTTGCCTAGTCGTGTTAAAACTCTTTTACAGGAATTTGTAGATTTCATCCCAAAGGAAGTACCCCATGGTTTGGAAACTTGCATGGATTCCAAAAGGCTCAATAAAGCACCTACTCATGCTTTACCTCATATTGAAATATATTTTGAACTTAAGTTTGATACAACCGATGTAATTGAAGAGTTCATCCCAAGGGAGGTACCCCATGGCTTGGGAACTTGCATGGTTACCCAAAAGTATGGATATCTAAACACAAGATTTGATAACATGCTTGGGATTGAAGTCATAAATTCGAGGACGAATTTTCTTAAAGAAGGAGGGTATGATATGAGCGGGGGCAAACTCAACTTTCCAACAAGAATGATATGAGCCCAATGAAGACCATGGATCAAGAATCAAATCAAGGACTTGGTGGGCCCATGACAAGAGTTAGACACAAGAAAGCCCAACAAGCTCTTAATTACATGGTGGCTATTTTGATAGAAGCAAGCCCAAGAATGAGACCTAATGGAATGGAGGCCAAATGGATGACCTATCTCATTCAACTAGAAGACCCATGATGGCTTGGAAGCCCGCTTCTCTAAAGTAGTATTTTCTAGTTTATTTTAATTCAATAAAGGTGTAATAAATTGTGGACGGTGCACATGTTAATTATGCTTGTGTGGACGGTGCACATGTTAATTATCTTGTGTGGACGGTGCACATGTTAATTATGCTTGTGTGGACGGTGCACGTGTTAATTATGCTTGTGTGGACGGTGCACATGTTAATTGGGAGGGCAACCTTTGGCTTGCATGCCTAGGAAACTCCTTTTTAGTCATGAACCACTTTTCCTATATGTATGCATCTAGAACATGAATAGAAAAAAAAACTTGGATGTTGAATTTGGATTGATTCCAATTGTGAGGGTTTTGTCTCTCTTTGGTTCTGGATTGAGCCACCCCTGATCTTATCAAGAATCCAAGATTCTTGTGGCGATCTTCACTAGGCTTATCAAATCCCCTTGGATTTGTGGCGCCATTCCACCCCTAATCTTCACCCATTTGCTTGTTTCTTTCTTTCTAAGTTATGAACACAATTCTGGTTGGTTTAAAATGAATGATTAATTCCACCTAAGATCATCAAAAGGTAACCTACCCATTTGGTTGTCATCAAGTGGTATCAAAGCTTAGGCTTTGGTTGAATTTTTTGAGTTTGTGATTTTTTTTTCATTTTCTTCTTTGTTCTTCATCTTCTACTTTTCTTCTTTTTCTACCCAGAAAAACCCAAAAGAAAAGAATTTATTTTCTTGTTTCATTATTGTCAAAGATTTTCCTTTCTAGCCTTTCCTTTTGTTTCCTTTGTTTTTGATAAGTTTTATGATTTTTGTTACTTGAATTTTGGAATTTTTGTGTGTTTTGTGTTTGACTCTTCTAAGGCCTAAAAGAGGACAATCGAGTGGAAAAAGGCAAGAGTGAAAAAAAAATTACATCTTGTGTGGAAAAAGCCAATTGAGTGAAATATACATTGTGCACACTTGGTGAGTGGATTGGTTCTTACATATATATTTTGTTATTTTCTAACTTGTATTCTTTGCTATGTTGCGATTTGAAAATTTCAACTATGTGCAATAACATAGGAAAGAGGTTGAAGAGTGGATCCGGAAAATGCATGAGAGGCGTGACAAGAAGATGAGAGAGAACGAAAAAAGAGGTTGAGAAAAGAGGAAAGAATGAAAAGACAAATAGAAAGTTTTGAGGACCATGTGAAGAAGTTGGTGGAAGACTCCAACAAGAAAGAGAATGAGAAGAAAGAGAGAGAGAGAGAGAGCAAAACAAGAGAATGAGGAAAAAGAAAAGAGAGTGAAAAGAAGAGTGATGAGCAAGAGGAAAAAGAAAAAGAGAGTGAAAAGAAGAGTGATGAGCAAGAGAAAAAAGTGAGCAAAAAGAGAGTTCTTTGGCAACAAAAAGTGAGGAAAAGAGGGCTTTGATTTCAAGACAGCCCCAATGCCTAATTTATTGCAAGGACTTTTGTTTAATTGCCAATGCTTCTAATGATCTCTCTTTGCCTAGTCGTGTTAAAACTCTTTTACAGGAATTTGTAGATTTCATCCCAAAGGAAGTACCCCATGGTTTGGAAACTTGCATGGATTCCAAAAGGCTCAATAAAGCACCTACTCATGCTTTACCTCATATTGAAATATATTTTGAACTTAAGTTTGATACAACCGATGTAATTGAAGAGTTCATCCCAAGGGAGGTACCCCATGGCTTGGGAACTTGCATGGTTACCCAAAAGTATGGATATCTAAACACAAGATTTGATAACATGCTTGGGATTGAAGTCATAAATTCGAGGACGAATTTTCTTAAAGAAGGAGGGTATGATATGAGCCGGGGGGGTAACTCAACTTTCCAACAAGAATGATATGAGCCCAATGAAGACCATGGATCAAGAATCAAATCAAGGACTTGGTGGGCCCATGACAAGAGTTAGACACAAGAAAGCCCAACAAGCTCTTAATTACATGGTGGCTATTTTGATAGAAGCAAGCCCAAGAATGAGACCTAATGGAATGGAGGCCAAATGGATGACCTATCTCATTCAACTAGAAGACCCATGATGGCTTGGAAGCCCGCTTCTCTAAAGTAGTATTTTCTAGTTTATTTTAATTCAATAAAGGTGTAATAAATTGTGGACGGTGCACATGTTAATTATGCTTGTGTGGACGGTGCACATGTTAATTATCTTGTGTGGACGGTGCACATGTTAATTATGCTTGTGTGGACGGTGCACGTGTTAATTATGCTTGTGTGGACGGTGCACATGTTAATTGGGAGGGCTTGGTGGGCCCATGACAAGAGTTAGACACAAGAAAGCCCAACAATCAACTGGAGTTGAATTGCAAGAGGGCGATAAGGAGATGAAGACAACTAGAGAATGTCCTTCCCCTAAAGCCGAGAATACATCTTCATATCCACTTGGGAAGTCATGGCCATCTTTTACTCTAATACATTCTTCTATATTAGTTTGTGGAATCAAATATTGGGATTCCTCTACTTTGTCTAATATTTCTCCCATAGGTCACGAAGAAAAGAATAGTGAAGGCCAAACCACAAAAAGCAAAGTGCAACAGCAAAAGAGTGAGGCAAAGGTTGAAAACAAAATTGAGAGTATCATTGTAAAAGAAATCAAGGTGATGTTCCTATCTTTGCCTAGAGGTGATGGTTCTATTTTGAAAGAAGTGGAAGAAGTAATTCCAAGAGAGGTGCCACATGGATTCGAAAGAGTCGTGTTTGAACCCGGAGGATGAAGACGATTCCCAAAGGCAATAAATTCGAGGTCGAATTCTTTTCAAGAGGGAGGGAATGATGCAAACCAAGGATGATGTCCAATTTGAGGCCAAATTAATATTTTTGATGAAAAATTTATTTTCATTGTGGTGAACCCGTATGCTTGATTTGGTCATATCTTGAGCTACGAATATCCGATTGATGCATTATTTGGTGCGTTGGAAATCTTAGGGAATTATCTACAAATCATATCTCAGGCCTCTTGACCAAATTCGGCTTCTATCATGGTGAAAAACGGGCTGTAAGTTTAATACGAATTCTTGGACCTTAAATGAGTTATATGTTAATTGGGCTACACTAAGCTTGATGAATGAGCAAGGTCCATTATGAATGGTGGCTGGCACGTTTTTGGAACTTACAAAGGAGTGCAACCTTTGGCTCGCATGCCTAGGTAACTCCTTTAGAAGTTATGGAACCACTTTTATTATTTTCTTAAGTAGGATATTTATGTTCTTTTAATAACCACTTAGTGGAGAGTTATGTCTAGTTATTAGGAGTTTATGTCATCTTATGATGACCTTTGGTTTTTATTTCCCTATGCTATATGTACACACCTATTACATGATGAATGACAACTTTGAGTTCATTTTGGATTGATTCCATTTGTGAGAGTGTTTTCTCTCTTGGGTTCTTCATTGAGCCAACCCTTGTTCTTATCAAGAATCCAAGATTCTTGTGGCGAACCTCACATTGGTTTATCAAATCCCCTTGGATTTGTGGCGCCTACCTCCCATTTCTCATCTTATCCAATTTTGTATTTCATCTTCTTCTATAATTTTGCTTGGTCACTCAAGGATAGATCCGAAAATATATATGTTCCTTGTTAGGATCATATCATTTGGTATCAAAGCCATCCTTCCTAGAGTGACTTTTGATCTGGTTCTTCGTATTTTTTTCCAAAAAAAAAAAAATTCTTCTTCCTACCACCTATCATGGCAACACTATCCTTTGAAATGCAAAGATATCTAAGACGCTTGGAGAAGAAGGGTTTTCCTCCAAAGGAAGCTTGCAAGACAATGAATGAAATTGAAGATGTGATTCTAAAGGAAGACTGCCAACAATCAACTGGAGTTGAATTGCAAGAGGGCGATAAGGAGATGAAGACAACTAGAGAATGTCCTTCCCCTAAAGCCGAGAATACATCTTCATATCCACTTGGGAAGTCATGGCCATCTTTTACTCTAATACATTCTTCTATATTAGTTTGTGGAATCAAATATTGGGATTCCTCTACTTTGTCTAATATTTCTCCCATAGGTCACGAAGAAAAGAATAGTGAAGGCCAAACCACAAAAAGCAAAGTGCAACAGCAAAAGAGTGAGGCAAAGGTTGAAAACAAAATTGAGAGTATCATTGTAAAAGAAATCAAGGTGATGTTCCTATCTTTGCCTAGAGGTGATGGTTCTATTTTGAAAGAAGTGGAAGAAGTAATTCCAAGAGAGGTGCCACATGGATTCGAAAGAGTCGTGTTTGAACCCGGAGGATGAAGACGATTCCCAAAGGCAATAAATTCGAGGTCGAATTCTTTTCAAGAGGGAGGGAATGATGCAAACCAAGGATGATGTCCAATTTGAGGCCAAATTAATATTTTTGATGAAAAATTTATTTTCATTGTGGTGAACCCGTATGCTTGATTTGGTCATATCTTGAGCTACGAATATCCGATTGATGCATTATTTGGTGCGTTGGAAAGCTTAGGGAATTATCTACAAATCATATCTCAGGCCTCTTGACCAAATTCGGCTTCTATCATGGTGAAAAACGGGCTGTAAGTTTAATACGAATTCTTGGACCTTAAATGAGTTATATGTTAATTGGGCTACACTAAGCTTGATGAATGAGCAAGGTCCATTATGAATGGTGGCTGGCACGTTTTTGGAACTTACAAAGGAGTGCAACCTTTGGCTTGCATGCCTAGGTAACTCCTTTAGAAGTTATGGAACCACTTTTATTATTTTCTTAAGTAGGATATTTATGTTCTTTTAATAACCACTTAGTGCAGAGTTATGTCTAGTTATTAGGAGTTTATGTCATCTTATGATGACCTTTGGTTTTTATTTCCCTATGCTATATGTACACACCTATTACATGATGAATGACAACTTTGAGTTCATTTTGGATTGATTCCATTTGTGAGAGTGTTTTCTCTCTTGGGTTCTTCATTGAGCCAACCCTTGTTCTTATCAAGAATCCAAGATTCTTGTGGCGAACCTCACATTGGTTTATCAAATCCCCTTGGATTTGTGGCGCCTACCTCCCATTTCTCATCTTATCCAATTTTGTATTTCATCTTCTTCTATAATTTTGCTTGGTCACTCAAGGATAGATCCGAAAATATATATGTTCCTTGTTAGGATCATATCATTTGGTATCAAAGCCATCCTTCCTAGAGTGACTTTTGATCTGGTTCTTCGTATTTTTTTCCAAAAAAAAAAAAATTCTTCTTCCTACCACCTATCATGGCAACACTATCCTTTGAAATGCAAAGATATCTAAGACGCTTGGAGAAGAAGGGTTTTCCTCCAAAGGAAGCTTGCAAGACAATGAATGAAATTGAAGATGTGATTCTAAAGGAAGACTGCCAACAATCAACTGGAGTTGAATTGCAAGAGGGCGATAAGGAGATGAAGACAACTAGAGAATGTCCTTCCCCTAAAGCCGAGAATACATCTTCATATCCACTTGGGAAGTCATGGCCATCTTTTACTCTAATACATTCTTCTATATTAGTTTGTGGAATCAAATATTGGGATTCCTCTACTTTGTCTAATATTTCTCCCATAGGTCACGAAGAAAAGAATAGTGAAGGCCAAACCACAAAAAGCAAAGTGCAACAGCAAAAGAGTGAGGCAAAGGTTGAAAACAAAATTGAGAGTATCATTGTAAAAGAAATCAAGGTGATGTTCCTATCTTTGCCTAGAGGTGATGGTTCTATTTTGAAAGAAGTGGAAGAAGTAATTCCAAGAGAGGTGCCACATGGATTCGAAAGAGTCGTGTTTGAACCCGGAGGATGAAGACGATTCCCAAAGGCAATAAATTCGAGGTCGAATTCTTTTCAAGAGGGAGGGAATGATGCAAACCAAGGATGATGTCCAATTTGAGGCCAAATTAATATTTTTGATGAAAATTTTATTTTCATTGTGGTGAACCCGTATGCTTGATTTGGTCATATCTTGAGCTACGAATCTCCGATTGATGCATTCTTTAGTGAGTTGGAAAGCTTAGGGAATTATCTACAAATCATATCTCAGGCCTCTTGACCAAATTCGGCTTCTATCATGGTGAAAAAGGGCTGCAAGTTTAATACGAATTCTTGGACCTTAAATGAGTTATATGTTAATTGGGCTACACTAAGCTTGATGAATGAGCAAGGCCCATTATGAATGGTGGCTGGCACGTTTTTGGAACTTAAAAAGGAGAGCAACCTTTGGCTTGCATGCCTAGGTAACTCCTTTAGAAGTTATGGAACCACTTTTATTATTTTCTTAAGTAGGATAGTTATGTTCTTTTAATAACCACTTAGTGGAGAGTTATGTCTAGTTATTAGGAGTTTATGTCATCTTATGATGACCTTTGGTTTTTATTTACCTATGCTATATGTACACACCTATTACATGATGAATGATAACTTTGAGTTCATTTTGGATTGATTCCAATTGTGAGAGTGTTTTCTCTCTTGGGTTCTTCATTGAGCCAACCCTTGTTCTTATCAAGAATCCAAGATTCTTGTGGCGAACCTCACATTGGCTTATCAAATCCCCTTGGATTTGTGGCGCCTACCTCCCATTTCTCATCTTATCCAATTTTGTATTTCATCTTCTTCTATAATTTTGTTTGGTCACTCAAGGATAGATCCGAAATTATACATGTTCCTTTTTAGGATCATATCATTTGGTATCTAGAGCCATCCTTCCTAGAGTGACTTTTGATCTTGTTCTTCGTATTTTTTTCCAAAAAAAAAAAAATTTCTTCTTCCTACCACCTATCATGGCAACACTATCCTTTGAAATGCAAAGATATCTAAGACGCTTGGAGAAGAAGGGTTTTCCTCCAAAGGAAGCTTGCAAGACAATGAATGAAATTGAAGATGTGATTCTAAAGGAAGAATGCCAACAATCAACTGGAGTTGAATTGCAAGAGGACGATAAGGAGATGAAGACAACTAGAGAATGTCCTTCCCCTAAAGCCGAGAATACATCTTCATATCCACTTGGGAAGTCGTGGCCATCTTTTACTCTAATACATTCTTCTATATTAGTTTGTGGAATCAAATATTGGGATTCCTCTACTTTGTCTAATATTTCTCCCATAGGTCACGAAGAAAAGAATAGTGAAGGCCAAACCACAAAAAGCAAAGTGCAACAGCAAAAGAGTGAGGCAAAGGTTGAAAATAAAATTGAGAGTCTCATTGTAAAAGAAATCAAGGTGATGTTCCTATCTTTGCCTAGAGGTGATGGTTCTATTTTGAAAGAAGTGGAAGAAGTAATTCCAAGAGAGGTGCCACATGGATTCGAAAGAGTCGTGTTTGAACCCGGAGGATGAAGACGATTCCCAAAGGCAATAAATTCGAGGTCGAATTCTTTTCAAGAGGGAGGGAATGATGCAAACCAAGGATGATGTCCAATTTGAGGCCAAATTAATATTTTTGATGAAAATTTTATTTTCATTGTGGTGAACCCGTATGCTTGATTTGGTCATATCTTGAGCTACGAATCTCCGATTGATACATTCTTTGGTGCGTTGGAAATCTTAGGGAATTATCTACAAATCATATCTCAGGCCTCTTGACCAAATTTGGCTTCTATCATGGTGAAAAACGGGCTGCAAGTTTAATACGAATTCTTGGACCTTAAATGAGTTATATGTTAATTGGGCTACACTAAGCTTGATGAATGAGCAAGGCCCATTATGAATGGTGGCTGGCACGTTTTTGGAACTTAAAAAGGAGAGCAACCTTTGGCTTGCATGCCTAGGTAACTCCTTTAGAAGTTATGGAACCACTTTTATTATTTTCTTAAGTAGGATAGTTATGTTCTTTTAATAACCACTTAGTGGAGAGTTATGTCTAGTTATTAGGAGTTTATGTCATCTTATGATGACCTTTGGTTTTTATTTCCCTATGCTATATGTACACACCTATTACATGATGAATGATAACTTTGAGTTCATTTTGGATTGATTCCATTTGTGAGAGTGTTTTCTCTCTTGGGTTCTTCATTGAGCCAACCCTTGTTCTTATCAAGAATCCAAGATTCTTGTGGCGAACCTCACATTGGTTTATCAAATCCCCTTGGATTTGTGGCGCCTACCTCCCATTTCTCATCTTATCCAATTTTGTATTTCATCTTCTTCTATAATTTTGCTTGGTCACTCAAGGATAGATCCGAAAATATATATGTTCCTTGTTAGGATCATATCAGATGAGCAAGAGAAAAAAAGTGAGCAAAAAGAGAGTTCTTTGGCAACAAAAAGTGAGGAAAAGAGGGCTTTGATTTCAAGACAGCCCCAATGCCTAATTTATTGCAAGGACTTTTGTTTAATTGCCAATGCTTCTAATGATCTCTCTTTGCCTAGTCGTGTTAAAACTCTTTTACAGGAATTTGTAGATTTCATCCCAAAGGAAGTACCCCATGGTTTGGAAACTTGCATGGATTCCAAAAGGCTCAATAAAGCACCTACTCATGCTTTACCTCATATTGAAATATATTTTGAACTTAAGTTTGATACAACCGATGTAATTGAAGAGTTCATCCCAAGGGAGGTACCCCATGGCTTGGGAACTTGCATGGTTACCCAAAAGTATGGATATCTAAACACAAGATTTGATAACATGCTTAGGATTGAAGTCATAAATTCGAGGACGAATTTTCTTAAAGAAGGAGGGTATGATATGAGCCGTGGGGGGGGTAACTCAACTTTCCAACAAGAATGATATGAGCCCAATGAAGACCATGGATCAAGAATCAAATCAAGGACTTGGTGGGCCCATGACAAGAGTTAGACACAAGAAAGCCCAACAAGCTCTTAATTACATGGTGGCTATTTTGATAGAAGCAAGCCCAAGAATGAGACCTAATGGAATGGAGGCCAAATGGATGACCTATCTCATTCAACTAGAAGACCCATGATGGCTTGGAAGCCCGCTTCTCTAAAGTAGTATTTTCTAGTTTATTTTAATTCAATAAAGGTGTAATAAATTGTGGACGGTGCACATGTTAATTATGCTTGTGTGGACGGTGCACATGTTAATTATCTTGTGTGGACGGTGCACATGTTAATTATGCTTGTGTGGACGGTGCACGTGTTAATTATGCTTGTGTGGACGGTGCACATGTTAATTGGGAGGGCTTGGTGGGCCCATGACAAGAGTTAGACACAAGAAAGCCCAACAAGCTCTTAATTACATGGTGGCTATTTTGATAGAAGCAAGCCCAAGAATGAGACCTAATGGAATGGAGGCCAAATGGATGACCTATCTCATTCAACTAGAAGACCCATGATGGCTTGGAAGCCCGCTTCTCTAAAGTAGTATTTTCTAGTTTATTTTAATTCAATAAAGGTGTAATAAATTGTGGACGGTGCACATGTTAATTATGCTTGTGTGGACGGTGCACATGTTAATTATCTTGTGTGGACGGTGCACATGTTAATTATGCTTGTGTGGACGGTGCACGTGTTAATTATGCTTGTGTGGACGGTGCACATGTTAATTGGGAGGGCTTGGTGGGCCCATGACAAGAGTTAGACACAAGAAAGCCCAACAAGCTCTTAATTACATGGTGGCTATTTTGATAGAAGCAAGCCCAAGAATGAGACCTAATGGAATGGAGGCCAAATGGATGACCTATCTCATTCAACTAGAAGACCCATGATGGCTTGGAAGCCCGCTTCTCTAAAGTAGTATTTTCTAGTTTATTTTAATTCAATAAAGGTGTAATAAATTGTGGACGGTGCACATGTTAATTATGCTTGTGTGGACGGTGCACATGTTAATTATCTTGTGTGGACGGTGCACATGTTAATTATGCTTGTGTGGACGGTGCACGTGTTAATTATGCTTGTGTGGACGGTGCACATGTTAATTGGGAGGGCAACCTTTGGCTTGCATGCCTAGGAAACTCCTTTTTAGTCATGAACCACTTTTCCTATATGTATGCATCTAGAACATGAATAGAAAAAAAAACTTGGATGTTGAATTTGGATTGATTCCAATTGTGAGGGTTTTGTCTCTCTTTGGTTTTGGATTGAGCCACCCCTGATCTTATCAAGAATCCAAGATTCTTGTGGCGATCTTCACTAGGCTTATCAAATCCCCTTGGATTTGTGGCGCCATTCCACCCCTAATCTTCACCCATTTGCTTGTTTCTTTCTTTCTAAGTTATGAACACAATTCTGGTTGGTTTAAAATGAATGATTAATTCCACCTAAGATCATCAAAAGGTAACCTACCCATTTGGTTGTCATCAAGTGGTATCAAAGCTTAGGCTTTGGTTGAATTTTTGAGTTTGTGTTTTTTTTTTCATTTTCTTCTTTGTTCTTCATCTTCTACTTTTCTTCTTTTTCTACCCAGAAAAACCCAAAAGAAAAGAATTTATTTTCTTGTTTCATTATTGCCAAAGATTTTCCTTTCTAGCCTTTCCTTTTGTTTCCTTTGTTTTTGATAAGTTTTATGATTTTTGTTACTTGAATTTTGGAATTTTTGTGTGTTTTGTGTTTGACTCTTCTAAGGCCTAAAAGAGGACAATCGAGGGGAAAAAGGCAAGAGTGAAAAAAAAATTACATCTTGTGTGGAAAAAGCCAATTGAGTGAAATATACATTGTGCACACTTGGTGAGTGGATTGGTTCTTACATATATATTTTGTTATTTTCTAACTTGTATTCTTTGCTATGTTGCGATTTGAAAATTTCAACTATGTGCTATCCGGAAAATGCATGAGAGGCGTGACAAGAAGATGAGAGAGAACGAAAAAAAGAGGTTGAGAAAAGAGGAAAGAATGAAAAGACAAATAGAAAGTTTTGAAGACCATGTGAAGAAGTTGGTGGAAGACTCCAACAAGAAAGAGAATGAGAAGAAAGAGAGAGAGAGAAAACAAAACAAGAGAATGAGGAAAAAGAAAAAGAGAGTGAAAAGAAGAGTGATGAGCAAGAGGAAAAAGAAAAAGAGAGTGAAAAGAAGAGTGATGAGCAAGAGAAAAAAAGTGAGCAAAAAGAGAGTTCTTTGGCAACAAAATGTGAGGAAAAGAGGGCTTTGATTTCAAGACAGCCCCAATGCCTAATTTATTGCAAGGACTTTTGTTTAATTGCCAATGCTTCTAATGATCTCTCTTTGCCTAGTCGTGTTAAAACTCTTTTACAGGAATTTGTAGATTTCATCCCAAAGGAAGTACCCCATGGTTTGGAAACTTGCATGGATTCCAAAAGGCTCAATAAAGCACCTACTCATGCTTTACCTCATAATGAAATATATTTTGAACTTAAGTTTGATACAACCGATGTAATTGAAGAGTTCATCCCAAGGGAGGTACCCCATGGCTTGGGAACTTGCATGGTTACCCAAAAGTATGGATATCTAAACACAAGATTTGATAACATGCTTGGGATTGAAGTCATAAATTCGAGGACGAATTTTCTTAAAGAAGGAGGGTATGATATGAGCCGTGGGGGGGGGGTAACTCAACTGTCCAACAAGAATGATATGAGCCCAATGAAGACCGTGGATCAAGAATCAAATCAAGGACTTGGTGGGCCCATGATAAGAGTTAGACACAAGAAAGCCCAACAAGCTCTTAATTACATGGTGGCTATTTTGATAGAAGCAAGCCCAAGAATGAGACCTAATGGAATGGAGGCCAAATGGATGACCTATCTCATTCAACTAGAAGACCCATGATGGCTTGGAAGCCCGCTTCTCTAAAGTAGTATTTTCTAGTTTATTTTAATTCAATAAAGGTGTAATAAATTGTGGGCCGGTGCACATGTTAATTATGCTTGTGTGGACGGTGCACATGTTAATTATCTTGTGTGGACGGTGCACATGTTAATTATGCTTGTGTGGACGGTGCACGTGTTAATTATGCTTGTGTGGACGGTGCACATGTTAATTGGGAGGGCAACCTTTGGCTCGCATGCCTAGGAAACTCCTTTTTAGTCATGAACCACTTTTCCTATATGTATGCATCTAGAACATGAATAGAAAAAAAAAACTTGGATGCTGAATTTGGATTGATTCCAATTGTGAGGGTTTTGTCTCTCTTTGGTTCTGGATTGAGCCACCCCTGATCTTATCAAGAATCCAAGATTCTTGTGGCGATCTTCACTAGGCTTATCAAATCCCCTTGGATTTGTGGCGCCATTCCACCCCTAATCTTCACCCATTTGCTTGTTTCTTTCTTTCTAAGTTATGAACACAATTCTGGTTGGTTTAAAATGAATGATTAATTCCACCTAAGATCATCAAAAGGTAACCTACCCATTTGGTTGTCATCAAGTGGTATCAAAGCTTAGGCTTTGGTTGAATTTTTGAGTTTGTGTTTTTTTTTTTTTCATTTTCTTCTTTGTTCTTCATCTTCTACTTTTCTTCTTTTTCTACCCAGAAAAACCCAAAAGAAAAGAATTTATTTTCTTGTTTCATTATTGTCAAAGATTTTCCTTTCTAGCCTTTCCTTTTGTTTCCTTTGTTTTTGATAAGTTTTATGATTTTTGTTACTTGAATTTTGGAATTTTTGTGTGTTTTGTGTTTGACTCTTCTAAGGCCTAAAAGAGTGCAATCGAGTGGAAAAAGGCAAGAGTGAAAAAAAAATTACATCTTGTGTGGAAAAAGCCAATTGAGTGAAATATACATTGTGCACACTTGGTGAGTGGATTGGTTCTTACATATATATTTTGTTATTTTCTAACTTGTATTCTTTGCTATGTTGCGATTTGAAAATTTCAACTATGTGCAATAACATAGGAAAGAGGTTGAAGAGTGGATCCGGAAAATGCATGAGAGGCGTGACAAGAAGATGAGAGAGAACGAAAAAAAGAGGTTGAGAAAAGAGGAAAGAATGAAAAGACAAATAGAAAGTTTTGAAGACCATGTGAAGAAGTTGGTGGAAGACTCCAACAAGAAAGAGAATGAGAAGAAAGAGAGAGAGAGAAAGCAAAACAAGAGAATGAGGAAAAAGAAAAAGAGAGTGAAAAG
>JAUPTC010000789.1:0-36000 GCA_030762895.1 Sophora flavescens | reverse complement strand
CAAGGTATCATATGCCTTAATTGGGCTTAAGATGAGTAAGTTAGGCCCATTTAAGTGAAGGAACATCATGGACTGCGCACTGATCCGCGCCAGAGAACTCGGGACCAAATTTAGCTTTGATTTTGGCCTAATTTGACAATTCTGATGAAACCTGAAATTGTAGGTCTCTTCCTTATCTTTCTAGGGACAGCAAGATCACCAAAATCCGATATCTGTAGCTCTAGTTATGCTCTGCGCAAGGCAACAAGGTCATGATGAGTGAAAAATCCAGAAATTAACAATGTTATCAATTAATCCCAATTAAGCCCAATAATGTAAAAGCAAAAACAATGATTGTAAAAGTTGTCTAATTTATGTCTCTCTGTGGCTTGTGCGACTGTAAACTGCTATTTATGCTTGTTAATCCTGACCTAACCCTTGACCAAATTAAGGGTCTCTGAATAAGCTTTCCAACATGGTATCATATGCCTTAATTGGGCTTAAGCTGAGTAAGTTAGGCCGATTTAAGTGAAGGAACATCATGGACGGTGTACAGATCCGCGCCAGAGAACTCAGGACACAATTTAGCCTTGATTTTAGCCTAATTTGACAATTCTTGTGAAACCACAAATTGTAGGTCTCTTCCTTATCTTTCTAGGGACAACAAGATCACCAAAATCCGATATCTGTAGCTCTAGTTATACTCTGCGCAAGGCAACAAAGTCAGGATGAGTGAAAAATCCAAAAATTAACAATGTTTAGCAATTAAGCCCAATAATTTAAAGCAAAAACAATGATTGTAAAAGTTGTCAAATTTCCGTCTCTCTGTGGCTTGTGCGGCTGTAAACTGATATTTATGCTTATTAACCCTGACCTAACCCTAGACCAAATTTAGGGCCTCTGAATAAGCTTTCCAACAAGGTATCATATGCCTTAATTGGGTTTGAGATGAGTAAGTTAGGCCCATTTAAGTGAAGGAACATCATGGACTGCGCACTGATCCGCGCCAGAGAACTCGGGATCCAATTTACCCTTGATTTTGGCCTATTTTGACAATTCTTGTGAAACCTGAAATTGTAGGTCTCTTCCTTATCTTTCTAGGGACTACAAGATCACCAAAATCTGATACCTGTAGCTCTAGTTTTGCTCTGCGCAAGTCAACAAGGTCGGGATGAGTGAAAAATCCGAAAATTAACAATGTTTCGCAATTAAGACCAATAATGTAAAAGCAAAAACAATGATTGTAAAAGTTGTCTAATTTTTGTCTCTCTCTGGCTTGTGCGGCTATAAACTGCTATTTATGCTTATTAATCCTGACCTAACCCTAGACCAAATTAAGGGCCTCTGAATATGCTTTCCAACAAGGTATCATATGCCTTAATTGGGCTTAAGATGAGTAAGTTAGGCCTATTTAAGTGAAGGAACATCACGGACTGCGCACTGATCCAATCCAAGGAAATCGGGACCCAAGTTAGCCTTGATTTTGGCCTACTTTGACAATTCTTGTGAAACCTGAAATTGTAGGTCTCTTCCTTATCTTTCTAAGGACAGTAAGATCACCAAAATCCGATATCTGTAGCTCTAGTTATGCTCTGCGCAAGGCAACAAGGCGGGGATGAGTGAAAAATTCGAAAATTAACAATGATTAGTAATTAGGCCCAATAATGTAAAAATCAAAAATAATGATTGTAAAAGTTGTTTAATTTCCATCTCTCTGCGATTGTGCGGATGTAAATCGCTATTAATGCTTATTAATCCCGACCTACCACCCTAGACCAAAATAAGGGCCTCTGAATAAGCTTTCCAACAAGGTATCATATGCCTTAATTGTTCTTAAGATGTTTAAGTTAGTCCCATTTTAGTGAAGGAACATCATGGATAGCGTGGGGATCAGCTAGAACTCGGGACCCAATTTAGCCTTGATTTTGGCCTAATTTGACAATTCTTGTGAAACCTGAAATGTTGGGTCTCTTCCTTATCTTTCTAGGGACAGCAAGATCACCAAAATCTGATATTTGTAGCTCTAGTCATGCTCTATGCGCAAGGCAACAAGGTTAGGATGAGTGAAAAATCCGAAAATTAACAATGTTTAGTAATTAAGCCCAATAATGTAAAAGCAAAAAACAATGATTGTAAAAGTTGTCTAATTTCCGTCTCTCTGGCTTGTGCAGCTGTAAACCGCTATTTAGGCATTAATCCTAACCTACCCTAGACCTAATTAAGGGCCTCTGAATAAGCTTTCCAACAAGGTATCATATGCCTTAATTGGTCTTAAGATGAGTAAGTTAGGCCCATTTAAGAGAAGGAACATCATGGATTGCGACCGACCTAGGAAGAACTCGACCCAATTTAGCCTTGATTTTGTCCTAATTTGACAATTCTTGTGAACTTGAAATTGTAGGTCTATTCCTTATCTTTCTAGGGACAGAAAGATCACCAAATAATCCGATTTTGTGTCTGTGCCGTGGGTGGGATGAGTGAAAAATCCGAAAAATTAACAATGTTTGGCAATTAAGCCCAATAATGTAAAAGCAAAACAATGATTGTAAAAGTTGTCTAATTTCCGTCTCTCTCAGCTTGTGCTGCTGTAAACTGCTATTTATGCTTATTAATCCTGACCTAACCCTACACCAAATCAAGGGCCTCTGAATAAGCTTTCCAACAAGGTATCATATGCCTTAATTGGGCTTTAGATGAGTAAGTTAGGCCCATTTAAGTGAAGGAACATCATGGATCACGAATTCGATAGGCCAGAACCCGGACCCAATTGAGCCTTGATTTTGGCCTAATTTGACAATTCTTGTGACACCTGAAATTGTAGGTCTCTTCCTTATCTTTCGGAGACAGCAAGATCACCAAAATCCGATATCTGTTAGCTCAAGTTATGCTCTGTGCAAGGCAACAAGGTCAGGATGAGTGAAAAATCCGAAAATTAACAATGTTTGGCAATTAAGCCCAATAATGTTAAAAGCAAAAACAATGATTGTAAAAGTTGTCTAATTTCACTCTCTCTGGCTTTGTGCGGCTGTAAACTGCTATTTATGCTTATTAATCCTAACCTAACCCTAGACCAAATTAAGGGCCCTCGAATAAGCTTTCCAACAAGGTATCATATGCCTTAATTGGGCTTAAGATGAGTAAGTTAGGCCCATTTAAGTGAAGGAACAACATGGACTACGACCGATCCGTTGCAGAACGGGCCTACCCAACTTAGCCTTGATTTTGGCCTAATTTGACAATTCTTGTGAAACCTGAAATTGTAGGTCTCTTCCTTATCTTTCTAGGGACAACAAGATCACCAAAATCCGATATCTCATTAGCTCTAGTTATGCTCTCCGAAGGCAACAAGGTCGTGGATGAGTGAAAAATCCGAAAATTAACAATGTTTAGCAATTAATCCCATAAGCGCTAATAGTAAAAGCAAAAACAATGATTGTAAAAGTTGTCTAATTTCCATCTCTCTCGGCTTGTGCTGTATACACGCTATTTATGCTTATTAATCCCACCTAACCCTAGACCATTAAGGGCCTCGAAATAAGCTTTCAACAATGGTATCATATGTCTTAATCGGATGATGAGCAAGTTAGGCAAATTTAAGTGAAGGAACATCATGGATCACTTGATCGATCCACGCCAGAGAACTCGGGACCCAATTTAGCCTTATTTTGGCCTAATTTGACAATTCTTGTGAAACGTGAAATTATAGGTCTCTTCCTTATCTTTCTAGGGACGACATGATCACCAAAATCCGATATCTGTAGCTCTAGTTATGCTGCCGCAAGAAGCCAACAAGGTCGGGATGAGTGGAAAATCCGAAAATTAACAATGTTTGGCAATTAAGCCCAATAATGTAAAAGCAAAAACAATGATGGTAAAAGTTGTCTAAGTTCCGTCTCTCTCTGGCTTGTACGGCTGTAAACTGCTCTACTTATGCTTATTAATCATGACCTAACCCTAGACCAAATTAAGTGCCTCTGAATAAGCTTTCCAACAAGGTATCATATACCTTAATTGGGCTTAAGACGAGTAAGTTAGGCCCATTTAAGTGAAGGAACGTCATGGATTGCGCACTGATCCGCTCCAGAGAACTCGGGAACCAATTTAGCCTTCATTTTGGCCAAATTTGACAATTCTTGTGAAACCTGAAATTGTAGGTCTCTTCCTAATCTTTCTAGGGACATCAAGATCACTGAAATCCGATATCTGTAGCTCTAGTTATGCTCTGCGCAAGGCAGCAAGGTCAGGATGAGTGAAAAATCCGAAAATTAACAATGTTTAGCAATTATGCCCAATAATGTAAAAGCAAAAACAATGATTGTAAAAGTTGTCTAATTTCCGTCTCTCTCTGACTTGTGCGGCTGTAAACTACTATTTATGCTTATTAATCCTGATCTAACCCAAGACCAAATTAAGGGCCTCTGAGTAAGCTTTCCAACAAGGTATCATATGCCTTAATTTGTCTTAAGATGAGTAAGTTAGGCCCTTTAAGTGAAGGAACATCATGGACTGCGTACTGATCCGCGCCTGAGAGATCGGGACCCAATTTAGCCTTGATTTTGGCCTAATTTTACAATTCTTGTGAAACCTGAAATTGTAGGTCTCTTCCTTATCTTTCTAGGGACAGCAAGATCACCAAAATCCGATATCTGTAGCTCTAGTTATGCTCAGCGCAAGGCAACAAGGTCAGGATGAGTGAAAAATCCGAAAATTAACAATGTTTGGCAATTAAGCCCAATAATGTTAAAGCAAAAACAATGATTGTAAAAGTTGTCTAATTTCAATCTCTCTCTGGCTTGTGCTGCTGAAAACTGCTATTTATGCTTATTAATCCTAACCAAACCCTAGACCAAATTAAGGGCCTCTGAGTAAGCTTTCCCACAAGGTATCATATGCCTTAATTGGGCTTAAGATGAGTAAGTTAGGCCCCTTTAAGGGAAGGAACATCATGGACTGCGCACTGATCAGCACCAGAGAACTCGGGAC
Organism: Sophora flavescens; assembly: GCA_030762895.1. Lineage (NCBI taxonomy): Eukaryota > Viridiplantae > Streptophyta > Magnoliopsida > Fabales > Fabaceae > Sophora > Sophora flavescens. The sequence goes on along the minus strand of JAUPTC010000789.1, from coordinate 31,038 downwards.
CCAATTTAGCCTTGATTTTGGCCTAATTTGACAATTCTTGTGAAACCTGAAATTGTAGGTCTCTTCCTTATCTTTCAAGGGACAGCAAGATCACCAAAATCCGATGTCCGTTGCTCTAGTTATGCCCTGCGCAAGGCAACAAGGTCAGGATGAGTGAAAAATCCGAAAATTAACAATGTTTGGCAATTAAGCCCAATATTGTTAAAGCAAAAACAATGATTGTAAGAGTTGTCTAATTTCAATCTCTCTCTGTCTTTTGCTGCTGTAAACTGCTATTTATGCTTATTAATCCTGACCTAACCCTAGACCAAATTAAGGGCCATCTGAATAAGCTTTCCAACAAGGTATCATATGCCTTAATTGGGCTTAAGATGAGTAAGTTAGGCCCATTTAAGTGAAGGAACATCATGGATCGCGCATTGATCCGCCTCGCAGAGAACTCGGACCCAATTTAGCCTTGATTTTGGCCTAATTTGACAATTCTTATGAAACCCGAAATTGTAGGTCTCTTCCTTATCTTTCTAGGGACAGCAAGATCACCCAAATCCGATATCTGTAGCTCTAGTTATGCTCATGCAAGGCAACAAGGTCATGGGATGAGTGAAAAATCCAAAATTAACAATGTTTAGCCCCAATTAAGCCCGATAATGTAAAAGCAAAAACAATGATTGTAAAAGTTGTCTAATTTCCGTCTCTCTTTGACTTTTACGGCTGTAAACTGCTATTTATGCTTACTAATCCTAACCTAACCCCAAACAAAATTAAGGGCCTCTGAATAAGCTTTCCAACATGGTATCATATGCCTTAATCGGGCTTAAGATGAGTAAGTTAGGCCCATTTAAGTGAAGGAACAACATGGACTGCAGACGATCCGCGCCAGAGAACTCGAGACCCAATTTAGCCTTGATTTTGGCATAATTTGACAATTCTTGTGAAATCTTAAATTGTAGGTCTCTTCCTTATCTTTCTAACGACAACAAGATCATCAACATCCGATATCTGTAGCTCTAGTTATGCTCTGCGCAAGGCAACAAGGTCAGGATGAGTGAAAAATCCGAAAATTAACAATGTTTAGCAATTAAGCCCAATAATGTAAAAGCAAAAACAATGATTGTAAAAGTTCTCTAATTTCATCCTCTCTCTGGCTTGTACGGTTGTAAACTGCTATTTATGCTTATTAATCCTGACTCTAACCCTAGACCAAATTAAGGGCCTCTGAATAAGCTTTCCAACAAGGTATCATATGCCTTAATTGGGCTTTAGATGAGTAAGTTAGGCCCATTTAAGTGAAGGAACATCATGGATCGCGACTCCATCCGCGCCGGCAGAACTCGGGACCCAATTTAGCCTTGATTTTGGCCTAATTTGACAATTCTTGTGAAACCTGAAATTGTAGGTCTCTTCCTTATCTTTCTAGGGACAACAAGATCACCAAAATCCGATATCTGTAGCTCTAGTTATGCTCTGCAAGGCAACAAGGTCGGGATGAGTGAAAAATCCGAAAATTAACAATGTTTGGCAATTAAGCCCAATAATGTAAAAGCAAAAACAATGATTGTAAAAGTTGTCTAATTTCTGTCTCTCTCTGGCTTGTGCGGCTGAAACTGCTAATTATGTTTATTAATACTGCCCTAACCGTAGACAAAATTAATGGCCTCTGAATAGCTTTCCAACATGGTATCATATGCCTTAATTGGGTTTAAGATGAAGAAGTTAGGCCCATTTAAGTGAAGGAACATCATGGACTGAGCACTCATCCGCGCCACAAAAATCGGGACCCAATTTAGCCTTGATTTTTCCTAATTTGACAATTCATTTGAAACCTGAAATTATAGGTCTCTTTCTTATCTTTCTAGGGACAGCAAGATCACCAAAATCCGATATTTGTAGCTCTAGTTATGCTCTGCGCAAGGCAACAAGGTCAGGATGAGTGAAAAATCCGAAAATTAACAATGTTTAGCAATTAAGCCCAATAATGTAAAAGCAAAAACAATGATTGTAAAAGTTGTCTAATTTCCATCTCTCTTGGCTTGTGCGGCTGTAAACTGCTATTTATGCTTATTAATCCTGACCTAACCCTAGACCAAATTAAGGGCCTCTCGAATAAGCTTTCCAACAAGGTATCATATGCCTTAATTGGGCTTTGGGCTAAGTATTGGGCCCATTTAAGTGAAGGAACATCATGGACTGCGTCGATCCACCGGTGAGAACTCGGGACCCAATTTAGCCTTGATTTTGGCCTAATTTGACAATTCTTGTGAAACCTGAAATTGTAGGTCTCTTCCTTATCTTTCTAGGGACAGCAAGATCACCAAAATCCGATATATGTAGCTCAGGTTATGCTGCGCAAGGCAACAAGGTCAGGATGAGTGAAAAATCCGAAAATTAACAATGTTTAGCAATTAAGCCCAATAATGTAAAAGGAAAAACAATGATTGTAAAAGTTGTCTAATTTCTATCTCTCTCTGCCTTGTGCTGCTGTAAACTACTATTTATGCTTATTAAACCTGACCTAACCCTAGAACAAATTAAGGGCCAATCGAAGCTTTCCAACAAGGTATCATATGCCTTAATTGGGCTTAAGATGAGTAAGTTAGGCCCATTTAAGTGAAGGAACATCATGGATCCAAGCCGATCCGTGCCACGCAGAACTCGGGACCCAATTTAGCCTTGATTTTGGCCTAATTTGACAATTCTTTTGAAACCTGAAATTGTAGGTCTCTTCCTTATCTTTCTAGGGACAGCAAGATCACCAAAATCCGATATCCGTAGCTCTAGTTATGCTCATCGCAAGGCAACAAGGTGTGATGAGTGAAAAATCCGAAAATTAACAATGTTTGGCAATTAAGCCCAATAATGTAAAAGCAAAAACAATGATTGTAAAAGTTGTCTAAATTTTCGCCTCTCTCTGGCTTGTGCGGCTGTAAACTGCTATTTATGCTTATTAATCCTGACCTAACCCTAGACCAAATTAAGGGCCTCTAATTAGCTTTCCAACAAGGTATCATATGCCTTAATTGGGCTTAAGATGAGTAGTTAGGCCCATTTAAGTGAAGGAACATCATGGATTCGCACCTGATCCGTGCCGGGAACATCTAACCCAATTTAGCCTTGATTTTGGCCTAATTTGAACAATTCTTGCTGAAACCTGAAATTGTAGGTCTCTTCCTTATCTTTCTAGGGAAACAAGATCACCAAAATCCGTAATTGGTAGCTCTAGTTATGCTCTGATAAGGCAACAAGGTCGATGAGTGAAAAATCCGAAAATTAACAATGTTTAGCAATTAAGCCCAATAATGTAAAAGCAAAAACAATGATTGTAAAAGTTGTCTAACCTTTCTCTTCCTGGCTTGTGCCGGCGTAAACTGCTATTTATGCTTATTAATCCTGACCTAACCCTAGACCAAATTAAGAGGCCTCTCGAATAAGCTTTCCAACAAGGTATCATATGCCTTAATTGGGCTTAAGATGAGTAAGTTAGGGCCATTTGAGTGAAGGAACATCATGGATGCGCAGACCGATCCGTGCCGAGAACTCGGGACCCAATTTAGCCTTGATTTTGGCCTAATATTGACAATTCTTGGTGAAACCTGAAATTGTAGGTCTCTTCCTTATCTTTCTAGGGACAGCAAGATCACCAAAATCCGATATTCGGAGCTGAAGTTATGCTCTATGGAAGGCAACAAGGTCAGGATGAGTGAAAATCCGAAAAATTAACAATGTTTAGCAATTAAGCCCAATAATGTAAAAGCAAAAACAATGATTGTAAAAGTTGTCTAATTTCCATCTCTCCTTGGCTTAGCGGCTGTAAACTGCTATTTATGCTTATTAATCCCGACCTAACCCTAGACCAAAAAGGGCCTCTCAATAAGCTTTCAACAAGGTATCATATGCCTTAATTGGGCTTAAGATAAGTAAGTTAGGCCCATTTAAGTGAAGGAACATCATGGATCACGCACCGATCCGCCCGAGAACTTGGGACCCAATTTAGCCTTGATTTTGGCCTAATTTGACAATTCTTGTGAAACCTGAAATTGTAGGTCTCTTCCTTATCTTTCTAGGGACACCAAGATCACCAAAATCCGATATTTGTAGCTCTAGTTATGCTCTCGCAAGGCAACAAGGTCGATGAGTGAAAAATCCGAAAATTAACAATGTTTGGCAATTAAGTCCAATAATGTAAACTTAAAAACAATGATTGTAAAAGTTGTCTAATTTCCATCTCTCTCTGTCTTGTGCCACTGTAAACTGCTATTTATGCTTATTAATCCTGACCTAACCCTAGACCAAATTAAGGGCCTCCGAATAAGCTTTACGACAAGGTATCATATGCCTTAATTGGGCTTAAGATGAGTAAGTAAGGCCCATTTGAGTGAAGGAACATCATGGACTCGCACTACCATCCGCCGCCGAGAACTCGGGACCCAATTTAGCCTTGATTTTGGCCTAATTTGACAATTCTTGTGAAACCTGAAATTGTAGGTCTCTTCCTTATCTTTCTAGGGACAACAAGATCACCAAAATCCGATATCTCGTAGCTCTAGTTATGCTCGCTGCAAGGCAACAAGGTCAGGATGAGTGAAAAATCCGAAAATTAACAATGTTTAGCAATTAAGCCCAATAATGTAAAAGCAAAAACAATGATTGTAAAAGTTGTCTAATTCCATCTTCTCTAGCTTGTGCGGCTGTAAACTGCTATTTATGCTTATTAATCCCGACCTAACCCTAGACCAAATTAAGTGGCCTCAATAAGCTTTCCAACAAGGTATCATATGCCTTAATTGGGCTTAAGATGAGTAAGTTAGGCCCATTTAAGGAAGGAACATCATGGACTACGACCGATCCGCGCTGAGAAACTCGGGACCTAATTTAGCCTTGATTTTGGCCTAATTTGACAATTTTTGTGAAACCTTAAATTGTAGGTCTCTTCCTTATCTTTCTAGGGTCAGCAAGATCACCAAAATCCGATATTTGTACCTCTAGTTATGCTCTGTGCAGGCAACAAGGTTAGGATGACTGAAAAATCCGAAAATTCACAATGTTTAGCAATTCAGCCAAATAATGTAAAAGCAAAAACAATGATTGTAAAAGTTGTCTAATTTTCGTATCTCTTTGGCTTGTGCGGCTGTAAACTATTATTTATGCTTATTAATCCTGAACTAACTCTTGACCAAATTAAGGGTCTCTGAATAAGCTTTCCAACAAGGTATCATATGTCTTAATTGCACTTAAGAAGAGTAATTTAGGCCCATTTAAGTGACGGAACATCATGGACTGCACACTGATCCGCGCCAGAGAACTCGGGAACCAATTTAGCCTTGATTTTGGCCTATTTAGACAATTCTTGTGAAACCTGAAATTGTAGGTCTCTTCCTTATCTTTCTAGGGACAACAAGATCACCAAAATCCGATATCGTAGCTCTAGTTATGCTCTCCGCAAGGCAACAAGGTCAAGATGAGGAAAATCTGAAAATTAACAATGTTTAGCAATTAAGCCCAATAATGTAAAAGCAAAAACAATGATTGTAAAAGTTGTCTAATTTTCGCTCTCTGGCTTGTGCGGCTGTAAACCGCTATTTATGCTTATTAATCCCAACTCCAACCCTAGACCAAATTAAGGGCCTCTGAATAAGCTTTCCAACAAGGTATCATATGCCTTAATCGGGCTGAAGATGAGTAAGTTAGGCCCATTTAAGTGAAGGAACATCATGGATCGCAGACTGATCCGCCCGAGAACTCGGGACCCAATTTAGCCTTGATTTTGGCCTAATTTGACAATTCTTGTGAAACCTGAAATTGTAGGTCCCTTCCTTATCTTTCTAGGACAATGATCACCAAAATCCGATATTTGTAGCTCTAGTTATGCTGCGAAGGCAACAAGGTCGAGATGAGAAAAATCCGAAAATTAACAATGTTTGGCAATTAAGCCCAATAATGTAAAAGCAAAACAATGATTGTAAAAGTTGTCTAATTTCCGTCTCTCTGGCTTGTGCGGCTGTAAACTGCTATTTATGCTTATTAATCCCGACCTAACCCTACACCAAATTAAGGGCCTCCTAATAAGCTTTCCAACAAGGTATCATATGCCTTAATTGGGCTTAAGATGAGTAAGTTAGGCCCATTTGGCGAAGGAACATCATGGATCACACTCGATCCGCCCCTGAGAATTCCTGGACCCAATTAGCCTTGATTTTGGCCTAATTTGACAATTCTTGTGAAACCTGAAATTGTAGGTCTCTTCCTTATCTTTCTAGGACACAGAAATCACCAAAACCGACATATCCTGTTTCTAGTTATGCTCCGCGCAAGGCAACAAGGTCGGGATGAGTGAAAAATCCGAAAATTAACAATGTTTGGCAATTAAGCCCAATAATGTAAAAGCAAAAACAATGATTGTAAAAGTTGTCTAATTTCCATCTCTTCGGCTTGTGCTGCTGTAAACTACTATTTATGCTTATTAATCCCGACCTAACCCTAGACCAAATTAAGGGCCCCCAATAAGCTTTCCAAAAAGGTATCATATGCCTTAATTGGGCTTAAGGTGAGTAAGTTAGGCCCATTTAAGTGAAGGAACATCATGGATCGCAAGACCGATCCGCCCCAGAGAACTCGGGACCCAATTTAGCCTTGATTTTGGCCTAATTTGACAATTCTTATGAAACCTGAAATTGTAGGTCTCTTCCTTATCTTTCTAGTGACAAAGATCACCAAAATCCGAATATCCGTAGCTCTAGTTATGCTCGCGGCAAGGCAACAAGGTCGTGATGAGTGAAAATCCGAAAATTAACAATGTTAGCAATTAATCCCAATAATGTAAAAGCAAAAACAATGATTGTAAAATGTGTCTAATTTCTCGCTCTTGGGCTTGTGTGGCTATAAACTGCTATTTATGCTTATTAATCCCGACCTAACCCTATACCAAATCAAGGGCCTCTGAATAAGCTTTCCAACAAGGTATCATATGCCTTAATTGGGCTTAAGATGAGTAAGTTAGGCACATTTAAGTGAAGGAACATCATGGATCGCGATCGATCCGCGCCAGAGAACTTGGGACCCAATTTAGCCTTGATTTTGGCCTAATTTGACAATTCTTGAAACCTGAAATTGTAGGTCTCTTCCTTATCTTTCTAGGGGACAACAAGATCACCAAAATCCGATATTCGTAGCTCTAGTTATGCTGCCAGGAAGGCAACAAGGTCGGGGATGAGTGAAAATCCAAAATTAACAATGTTTAGCAATTAAGCCCAATAATGTAAAAAGCAAAAACAATGATTGTAAAAGTTGTCTAATTTTCGTCTCTCTCGTGGCTTGTGCGGCTGTAAACTGCTATTTATGCTTATTAACCCCCACCTAACCCTAGACCAAATTAAGGGCCTCTAATAAGCTTTCCAACAAGGTATCATATGCCTTAATTGGGCTTAAGATGAGTAAGTTAGGCCCATTTAAGTGAAGGAACATCATGGACTCCAGACCGATCCGTGCCCCAGTAGAACTCGGGACCCAATTTAGCCTTGATTTTGGCTCTAATTTGACAATTCTTGTGAAACCTGAAATTGTAGGTCTCTTCCTTATCTTTCTAGGGACAACAAGATCACCAAAATCCGATATTCGTAGCTCTAGTTATGCTTCAGGCAAGGCAACAAGGTCGATGAGTGAAAAATCCGAAAAATTAACAATGTTTGGCAATTAAGCCCAATAATGTAAAAGCAAAAACAATGATTGTAAAAGTTGGTCAACTTTTGTCTCTTTCTCGGCGGGCATAAACTGCTATTTATGCTTATTAATCCCGACCTAACCCTAGACCAAATTAAGGGCCTCTCAATAAGCTTTCCAACAAGGTATCATATGCCTTAATTGGGCTTTAGATGAGTTAGGCCCATTTAAGTGAAGGAACATCATGGACTGCGCAACGATCCGCGCCGTAGAACTCTGGGACCCAATTTAGCCTTGATTTTGGCCTAATTTGACAATTCTTGTGAAACCGAAATTGTAGGTCTCTTCCTTATCTTTCTGGGACAACAAGATCACCAAAATCCGATATCTGTTGCTCTAGTTATGCTTCATGAAGGCAACAAGGTCAGATGAGTGAAAAATCTGAAAATTAACATTGTTTAGCAATTAAGCCCAATAATGTAAAAGCAAAAACAATGATTGTAAAAGTTGTCTAATTTTCGTCTCTCTCGGCTTGTGCGGCTGTAAACTGCTATTTATGCTTATTAATCCCGACCTAACCCTAGACCAAATTAAGTGCTCTCGAATAAGCTTTCCAACAAGGTATCATATGCCTTAATTGGGGCTTAAGATGAGTAAGTTAGGCCCATTTAAGGAAGGAACATCATGGATCACTGACCGATCCGCCCTAGAGAACTCTGGGACCCAATTTAGCCTTCGATTTTGGCCTAATTTGACAATTCCTGTGAAACCTCGAAATTGTAGGTCTTCCTTATCTTTCTAGGGACAAGAAGATCAACCAAAATCCGATATTTGTAGCTCTAGTTATGTCGCGCAAGGCAACAAGGCCGGATGAGTGAAAATCTGAAAATTAACAATGTTTAGCAATTAAGCCCAATAATGTAAAAGCAAAAACAATGATTGTAAAAGTTGTCCAATTCCCGTCCTCTCTGGCTTATGGGTCGGTAAACTGCTATTTATGCTTATTAATCCCGACCAAACCCTACACCAAATTAAGGGCCTCGAATAAGCTTTCCAACAAGGTATCATATGCCTTAATTGGGCTTAAGATGAGCAAGTTAGGCCCATTTAAGTGAAGGAACATCATGGATCAGCACCGATCCGCGCCGCGAGAACTCTGGACCCAATTTAGCCTTGATTTTGGCCTAATTTGACAATTCTTGTGAAACCCGAAATTGTAGGTCTCTTCCTTATCTTTCTAGGGACAGCAAGATCACCAAAATCCGATCGTAGCTCTTAGTTATGCTATGCGCAAGGCAACAAGGTAAGGATGAGGAAAAATCCGAAAATTAACAATGTTTTGCAATTAAGCCCAATAATGTAAAAGCAAAAACAATGATTGTAAAAGTTGTCTAATTTCCGTCTCTCTCGGCTTGTGCTGGTAAACTCGCTATTTATGCTTATTAATCCTGACCTAACCCTAGACCAAATTAGGGCCTCCAATAAGCTTTCCAACAAAGTATCATATGCCTTAATTGGGCTTAAGATGAGTAAGTTAGGCCCATTTAAGTGAAGGAACATCATGGACTACGCACCGATCCGTGCCGGAAAACACGGACCCAATTTAGCCTTGATTTTGGCCTAATTTGACAATTCTTGTGAAACCTGGAAATTGTAGGTCTCTTCCTTATCTTTCTAGGACAGCAAGATCACCAAAATCCGATATTCGTAGCTCTAGTTATGCTCGACAAGGCAACAAGGTCGATGAGTGAAAAATCCGAAAATTAACAATGTTTAGGCAATTAAGCCCAATAATGTAAAAGCAAAAACAATGATTGTAAAAGTTGTCTAATTTTCTCTCTCTCTGGTTTCAGGCTGTAAACTTCATTTATGCGTTATTAATGACCTAACCCTAGACCAAATTAAGGCCTGCCTCAATAAGCCTTCCAACAAGGTATCATATGCCTTAATTGGGCTTAAGATGAGTAAGTTAGGCCCATTTAAGTGAAGGAACATCATGGATCGCGACCGATCGGCCGTCAGAACCCTGGGACCCATTTAGCCTTGATTTTGGCCTAATTTGACAATTCTTGTAAACCCGAAATTGTAGGTCTCTTCCTTATCTTTCTGGGACAACAAGATCACCTAAATCCGATATCAGTTGCTCTAGTTATGCTCTGCGCAATGCAACAAGGTCAGGATGAGTGAAAAATCCGTAAATTAACAATGTTTAGCAATTAAGCCCAATGATGTAAAAGCAAAAACAATGATTGTAAAAGTTGTCTAATTTCTGTCTCTCTGCGGCTGTAAACTGCTATTTATGCTTATTAATCCTGACCTAACCCTAGACCAAATTAAGGGCCTCTGAATAAGCTTCCCAACAAGGTATCATATGCCTTAATTGGGCTTAAGATGAGTAAGTTAGGCCCGTTTAAGTGAAGGAACATCATGGATTCACGCCCGATCCGCGTCAGAACTCCTGGACCCAATTTAGCCTTGATTTTGGCCTAATTTGACAATTCTTGTGAAACCCGAAATTGTAGGTCTCTTCCTTATCTTTCTAGGGACAGCAAGATCACCAAAATCCGATATTTGTAGCTCTAGTTATGCTCGCGCAAGGCAACAAGGTCAGATGAGTGAAAAATCCGAAAAATTAACAATGTTTAGCAATTAAGCCCAATAATGTAAAAGCAAAAAACAATGATTGTAATAGTTGTCTAATTTCTGTCTCTCTCTTGCTTGTACAGTTGTAAACTGTTATTTATGCTTATTAATCCTGATCTAACCCGAGCCCAAATTTAGGGCCTCTGATTAAGCTTTCCAACAAGGTATCATAGGCCTTAATTGCGCTTAAGATGAATAAGTTAGGCCCATTTAAGTGAAGGAACATCATGGTCTGCTCACTAATCCGCGCCAGAGAAATCGAGACCTAATTTTGCCTTGATTTTGGCCTAATTTGACAATTCTTGTGACACCTAAAATTGTAGGTCTCTTCCTTATCTTTCTTGGGACATCAAGATCACCAAAATCCGATATTCGTAGCTCTAGTTATGCTCTCCGCAAGGCAACAAGGTCAGGATGAGTGAAAAATCCTAAAATTAACAATGTTTATCAATTAAGCCCAATAATGTAAAAGCAAAAACAATGATTGTAAAAGTTGTCTAATTTCCGTCTCTCTCTGGCGCGTGCGGCTGTAAACAGCTATTTATGCTAATTAATCCTGGCCTAACCTTAGACCAAACTAAGGGCCTCTGAATAAGCTTTCCAACAAGGTATCATATGCCTTAATTGGGCTTAAGATGAGTAAGTTAGGCCTATTTAGTGAAGGAACATCATGGATCGCAGACCGATCCGCCGAGAACTCGGGACCCAATTTAGCCTTGATTTTGGCCTAATTTGACAATTCTTGTGAAACCTGAAATTGTAGGTCTCTTCCTTATCTTTCTAGGGACAACAAGATCACCAAAATCCGATATTCGTAGCTCTAGTTATGCTCGCGAAGGCAACAAGGTCGGATGAGTGAAAATTCCGAAAATTAACAATGTTTAGCAATTAAGTCCAATAATGTAAAAGCAAAAACAATGATTGTAAAATTTGTCTAATTTCCGTCTCTCTCTGGCTTGTGCGGCTGTAAACTGCTATTTTTGCTTATTAATCCTGACCTAACCCTATACCAAATTAAGAGCCTCTGAATAAGCTTTCCAACAAGGTATCATATGCCTTAATTGGTCTTAAGATTAGTAAGTTAGGCCCATTTAAGTGAAGGAACATCATGGATCACGCACCGATCCGCGCCGAGAACTCGGGACCTAATTTAGCCTTGATTTTGGCCTAATTTGACAATTCTTGTGAAACCTGAAATTGTAGGTCTCTTCCTTATCTTTCTAGGGACAGCAAGATTACCAAAATCCAATATATGTAGCTCTAGTTATGCTCTGCGCAAGGCAACAAGGTCGATGAGTGAAAAATCTGAAAATTAACAATGTTTAGCAATTAAGCCCAATAATGTAAAAGCAAAAACAATGATTGTAAAAGTTGTCTAATTTTCATCTCTCTCTGGCTTGTGCGACTGTAAACTGCTATTTATGCTTATTAATCCTGACTAACCCTAGACCAAATTTAGGGCCTCCGAATAAGCTTTCCAACAAGGTATCATATGCCTTAATTGGGCTTAAGATGAGTAAGTTAGGCCCATTTAAGTGAAGGAACGTCATGGACTGCGTACTGATCCGCGCAAGAGAACTCGGGACCTAATTTAGCCTTGATTTTGGCCTAATTTGACAATTCTTGTGAAACCTGAAATTGGGTCTCTTCCTTATCTTTCTAGTGACTGCAAGATCACCAAAATCAGATATCTGTAGCTTTAGTTAAGCTCTGCGCAAGGCAACAAGGTCAGGATGAGTGAAAATCCGAAAATTAAAAATGTTTAGCAATTAAGCCCAATAATGTAAAGGCAAAAACAATGATAGTAAATGTTGTCTACTGTCCGTCTCTCTCTGGCTTGCGGCTGAAAACTGCTATTTATGCTTATTAATCCCGACCTAACCCTAGACCAAATTAAGGGCCTCGAATAAGCTTTCCAACAAGGTATCATATGCCTTAATTGGGCTTAAGATGAGTATAGGCCCATTTAAGTGAAGGAACATCATGGTACGCACCGATCCGCGCCAGAGAACTCTGGGACCCAATTTAGCCTTGATTTTGGCCTAATTTGACAATTCTTGTGAAACCTGAAATTGTAGGTCTCTTCCTTATCTTTCTAGGGACAGCAAGATCACCAAAATCCGATATCCGTAGCTCTAGTTATGCTCGCGCAAGGCAACAAGGTCGGATGAGTGAAAATCCGAAAATTAACAATGTTTAGCAATTAAGCCCAATAATGTAAAAGCAAAAACAATGATTGTAAAAGTTGTCTAATTTCCGTCTCTGGCTTGTGCGGCTGTAAACTGCTATTTATGCTTATTAATCCTGACCTAACCCTAGACCAAATTAAGGGCCTCAATAAGCTTTCCAACAAGGTATCATATGCCTTAATTGGGCTTAAGATGAGTAAGTTAGGCCCATTTAAGTGAAGGAACATCATGGATAAAAGACTCGATCCGCTTGAGAACTCCGGGACCCAATTTAGCCTTGATTTTGGCCTAATTTGACAATTCTTGTGAAACCTGAAATTGTAGGTCTCTTCCTTATCTTTCTAGGGACAAGCAAGATCACCAAAATCCGATATTCGTAGCTCTAGTTATGCTCGCGCAAGGCAACAAGGTCAGGATGAGTGAAAAATCCGAAAATTAACAATGTTTAGCAATTAAGCCCAATAATGTAAAAGCAAAAACAATGATTGTAAAAGTTGTCTAATTCTCCTCTCTCTGGCTTGTGGCTGTAAACTGCTATTTATGCTTATTAATCCTGACCTAACCCTAGACCAAATTAAGGGCCTCTCAATAAGCTTTCCAACAAGGTATCATATGCCTTAATTGGGCTTAAGATGAGTAAGTTAGGCCCATTTAAGTGAAGGAACATCATGGATCGCAACCGATCCGCGTCAGAGTACTCGGGACCCAATTTAGCCTTGATTTTGGCCTAGTTTGACAATTCATGTGAATCCTGAAATTGTAGGTCTCTTCCTTATCTTTCTAGGGACAGCAAGATCACTAAAATCCGATATCTGTAGCACTAGTTATGCTCTACGCAAGGCAACAAGTTCTCGATGAGTGAAAAATCCGAAAATTAACAATGTTTAGCAATTAAGCCCAATAATGTAAAAGCAAAAACAATGATTGTAAAAGTTGTCTAATTTCCTCTCTCTCTGGCTTGTGCGACTGTAAACTGCTATTTATACTTATTAATCCGGACCTAACCCTAGACCAAATTAAGGGCCTCTGAATAAGCTTTCCGACAAGGTATCATATGCCTTAATTGGGCTTAAGATGTGTAAGTTAGGCCCATTTAAGTGAAGGAACATCGTGGACTGCGTACTAATCCGCGCCAGAGAACTCAGGACCCAATTTAGCCTTGATTTTGGCCTAATTTGACAATTCTTGTGAAACCTGAAATTGTAGGTCTCTTCCTTATCATTCTAGGGACAACATGATCACCAAAATCCGATATTTGTAGCTCTAGTTATGCTCTGCACAAGGCAACAAGGTCAGTATGAGTGAAAAATCCGAAAATTAACAATGTTTAGCAATTAAGCCCAATAATGTAAAAGCAAAAACAATGATTGTAAAAGTTTTCTAATTTTCGTCTCTCTGGCTTGTGCGGCTGTAAACTGCTATTTATGCTTATTAATCCTGACCTAACCCTAGACCAAATTAAGGGCCTCTGAATAAGCTTTCTGACAAGGTATCATATGCCTTAATTGTGCTTAAGATGAGTAAGTTAGGCCCATTTAAGTGAAGGAACATCATGAACTGCGTACTAATCCGCGCCAGAGAACTCGAGACCCAATTTAGCCTTGATTTTGACCTAATTTGACAATTCTTGTGCAACCTGAAATTGTAGGTCTCTTCCTTATCATTCTAGGGGACAGTAAGATCACCAAAATCCGATATCTCGTAGCTCTAGTTATGCTCGCAAGGCAACAATGTCAGGATGAGTGAAAAATCCTAAAATTAACAATGTTTAGCAATTAAGCCCAATAATGTAAAATCAAAAACAATGATTGTAAAAGTTGTCTAATTTCCGTCTCTCTGGCTTGTGCGGCTGTAAACTGCTATTTACGCTTATTAATCCTGACCTAAACCTAGACCTAATTAAGGGCCTCTGAAGAATCTTTCGATCATTGTAACAGATGTCTTAATTGGGCTTAAGAGGAGTAAGTTAGGCCCAGTTAAGTGAAGGAACATCATGGATCACACCGATCCGCCAGTAGAACTCGGGACCCAATTTAGCCTTGATTTTGGCCTAATCTGACAATTCTTGTGAAACCTGAAATTGTAGGTCTCTTCCTTATCTTTCTAGGGACAGCAAGATCACCAAAATCCGATATTCGTAGCTCTAGTTATGCTCTGCGCAAGGCAACAAGGTCGATGAGTGAAAATCCGAAAATTAACAATGTTTAGCAATTAAGCCCAATAATGTAAAAGCAAAAACAATGATTGTAAAAGTTGTCTAATTTCCGTCTCTCTCTGGGTTGTGCGGTTGTAAACTGCTATTTATGCTTATTAATCCCGACATAACCCTAGTCCAAACTAAGGGCCTCCGAATAAGCTTTCCAACAAGGTATCATATGCCTTAATTGGGCTTAAGTTGAGTAAGTTAGGCCCATTTAAGTGAAGGAACATCATGGATCGCGCACCGATCCGCGCCAAGAGAACTCGGGACCCAATTTAGCCTTGATTTTGGCCTAATTTGACAATTCTTGTGAAACCTGAAATTGTAGGTCTCTTCCTTATCTTTCTAGGGACAAGCAAGATCACCAAAATCCGATATTTGTAGCTCTAGTTATGCTCGCGCAAGGCAACAAGGTCGATGAGTGAAAAATCCGAAAATTAACAATGTTTAGCAATTAAGCCCAATAATGTAAAAGCAAAAACAATGATTGTAAAAGTTGTCTAATTTCCCTCTCTGGCTTGTGCGACTGTAAACTGCTATTTATGCTTATTAATCCCGACCTAACCCTAGACCAAATTAAGGGCCTCAATAAGCTTTCCAACAAGGTATCATATGCCTTAATTGGGCTTAAGATGAGTAAGTTAGGCCCATTTAAGTGAAGGAACATCATGGATCGCGCACCGATCCGCGCCGAGAACTCGGACCCAATTTAGCCTTGATTTTGGCCTAATTTGACAATTCTTGTGAAACCCGAAATTGTAGGTCTCTTCCTTATCTTTCTAGGGACAAGCAAGATCACCAAAATCCGATATTTGTAGCTCTAGTTATGCTCTGCAAGGCAACAAGGTCAGGATGAGTGAAAAATCCGAAAATTAACAATGTTTAGCAATTAAGCCCAATAATGTAAAAGCAAAAACAATGATTGTAAAAGTTGTCTAATTTCCGTCTCTCTGGCTTGTGCGGCTGTAAACTGCTATTTATGCTTATTAATCCTGACCTAACCCTAGACCAAATTAAGGGCCTCTCAATAAGCTTTCCAACAAGGTATCATATGCCTTAATTAGGCTTAAGATGAGTAAGTTAAGCCCATTTAAGTGAAGGAACATCATGGACTTCGTACTGATCCGCGCCAGAGAACTCGGGACACAATTTATCCTTGATTTTGGCTTAATTTGACAATTATTGTGAAACCTGAAATTATAGGTCTCTTCCTTATCTTTCAAGGGACAGAAAGATCACCAAAATCCGACATTTGTAGCTCCAGTTATGCTCTGTGCAAGACAACAAGGTCACGATGAGTGAAAAATCTGAAAATTAACAATGTTTAGCAATTAAGCCCAATAATTTATAAGCAAAAACAATGATTGTAAAAATTGTCTAATTTCCGGCTCTCTTTGGCTTGTGCGGCTGTAAACTGCTATTTATGCTTATTAATCCTGACCTAACCCTAGACCAAATTAAGGGCCTCTGAATAAGCTTTCTAAGAAGGTATCATATGCCTTAATTGGGCTTAAGATGAGTAAGGCCGATTTAAGTGAAGGAACATCATGGACTACGCACTGATCCGCGCCAGAGAACGCGATACCCAATTTAGCCTTGATTTTGGCTTAATTTGACAATTCTTGTGACACCTGGAATTGTAGATCTCTTCCTTATCTTTCTAGAGATAGCAAGATCACCAAAATCCGATATCTGTAGCTCAAGTTATGCTCTGCGCAAGGCAACAAGGTCAGGATGAGTGAAAAATCCGAAAATTAACAATGTTTAGCAATTAAGAGCAGTAATGTAAAAGAAAAACAATGATTGTAAAAGTTTTCTAATTTCTGGCTCTCTTGGCTTGTGCGGCTGTAAACTGCTATTTATGCTTATTAATCGTGAACTAACCCTAGACCAAAGTAAGGGCCTCTGAATAAGCTTTCCAACAAGGTATGAAATGCCTTAATTGGGCTTAAGATGAGTAAGTTAGGCCCATTTAAGTGAAGCAACATCATGGACTTCGCACTGATCCGTGCCAGATAACTCGGGACACTATTTAGCCTTGATTTTTGCCTAATTTGAAAATTCTTGTGAAACCTGAAATTGTAGATCTCTTCCTTATCTTTCTTGAGACAGCAAGAACACTAAAATCCGATATCTGTAGCTCTAGTTGTGCTCTGCGCATGGCAACAAGGTCAAGATGAGTGAAAAATACGAAAATTAACAATGTTTAGCAATTAAACACAACAACGTAAAAGTAAAAACAATGATTGTAAAAGTTTTCTAATTTCCGTTTCTCTCTGGCTTGTGCAGCTGTAAACTGCTATTTATGTTTATGAATCCTAACCGAACCCTAGACCAAATTACGGGCCTCTGAATAAGCTTCACAACAAGGTATCATATGCCTTAATTGGGCTTAAGATGAGTAAGTTAGGCCCATTTAAGTGAAGGAACATCGTGGATCGCAACCGATCCGCGCCAGAGAACTGGACCCAATTTAGCCTTGATTTTGGCCTAATTTGACAATTCTTGTGAAACCTGAAATTGTAGGTCTCTTCCTTATCTTTCTAGGGACAAGCAAGATCACCAAAATCCGATATTCGTAGCTCTAGTTATGCTCCGCAAGGCAACAAGGTCGATGAGTGAAAAATCCGAAAATTAAAATATTTGGCAATTAAGCCCAATAATGTAAAAGCATAAACAATGATTGTAAAAGTCGTTTATTTCCGTCTCTCTCTGGCTTGTGCGGTGTAAAATGCTATTTATTGGTTTTAATCATGAAATAACTCAAGACCAAATTAAAGGCCTCTGAATAAGCTTTCCAACAAGGTATCATATGCCGTAATTGGGCTTAAGATGAGAAAGTTAGGTCCATTTAAGTGAAGGAACATCATGGACTGCGCACTGATCCGGGCCAGAGAACTCGGGACCCAATTTTGCCTTGATTTTGGTCTAATTTGACAATTCTTGTGAAACCTGAAATTGTAGGTCTCTTCCTTATCTTTCTAGGGACAGCAAGATCACCAAAATCCGATATCTGTAGCTCTAGTTATGCTCGACGCAAGGCAACAAGGTCAGGATGAGTGAAAAATCCGAAAATTAACAACGTTTAGCAATTCAGCCCAATAATGTAAAAGCTAAAACAATGATTGTAACAGTTGTCTAATTTCTGTCTCTCTCTGGCTTGTGCGGCTGTAAACTGCTATTTATGCTTGTTAATCCTGACCTAACCCTAGACCAAATTAAGGGCCTCTGAATAAGCTTTCCAACAAGGTATCATATGCCTTAATTGGGCTTAAGATGAGTAAGTTAGGCCCATTTAAGTGAAGGAACATCATGGACTGTACACTGATCCACGCCAGAGAATGCGGGAACCAATTTATCCTTGATTTTGGCCTAATTTGACACTTCTTTTGAAACCTGAAATTGTAGGTCTCTTCCTTATCTTTCTAGGGACAACAAGATCACCAATATCCGATATCTGTAGCTCAAGATATGCTCTTCGCAAGGCAACAAGGTCAGGATGAGTGAAAAATTCGAAAATTAACAATGTTTAGCAATTAAGCCCAATAATGTAGAAGCAAAAATAATGATTGTAAAAGTTGTCCAATTTCCGTCTCTCTTTGGCTTGTGCGACTGTACACTGCTATTTATGCTTATTAATCCTGACCTAACCCTAGACCAAATTGAGGACATCTGAATAAGCATTCCAACAAGGTATCATATGCCTTAAACGGGCTTAAGATAAGTAAATTAGGCCCATTTAAGTGAAGGAACATCATGGACTGCGCACTGATCCGCGCCAGAAAACTCGGGACCCGATTTAGTGTTGATTTTGGCTTAATTTGACAATTCTTGTGAAACCTGAAATTGTAGGTCTCTTCGTTATCTTTCTAGGGACAGCAAGATCACCAAAATCCAATAGATGTAGTTCTAGCTATGCTCTGCACAAGGCAACAAGATCAGGATGAGTGAAAAATCCGAAAATTAACAATGTTTAGCAATTAATCCCAATAATGTAAAAGCAAAACAATGATTGTAAAAGTTGTCTAATTTCCGTCTCTCTGGCTTGTGCGGCTGTAAATTGCTATTTATGCTTATTAATCCAAAACTAACCCTAGACCAAATTAAGGGACTCTGAATAAGCTTTCAAACAAGGTATCATATGCCTTAATTGGGCTTGGGTGACGAGTAAGTTAGGCCCATTTAAGTGAAGGAACATCATGGATCGCAGATCGATCCGCTCCTGAGAACTCGGGACCCAATTTAGCCTTGATTTTGGCCTAATTTGACAATTCTTGTGAAACCTGAAATTGTAGGTCTCTTCCTTATCTTTCTAGGGACATGGAAGAGATCACCAAAATCCGATATTTGTAGCTCTAGTTATGCTCTTCAAGGCAACAAGGTCGGGATGAGTTAAAAATCCGAAAATTAACAATGTTTAGCAATTAAGACCAATAATGGAAAAGCAAAAACAATGATTGTAAAAGTTGTCTAATTTCCGTCTCTCTCTGGATTGTACAGCTGTAAACTGCTATTTATGCTTATTAATCCTGACCTAACCCTAGACCAAATTAAGGGCCTCGGAATAAGCTTTCCAACAAGGTATCATATGCCTTAATTGGGGTTAAGACGAGAAGTTAGGCCCCTTTGAGGTGAAGGAACATCATGGATCGCGCACCGATCCGCCCGGAGAACTCAAGGACCCAATTTAGCCTTGATTTTAGCCTAATTTGACAATTCTTGTCACACATGAAATTGTAGGTCTCTTCCTTATCTTTCTAGGGACAGCAAGATTACAAAAATCCGATATTTGTAGCTCAAGTTATGCTCTGCGCAAGGCAACAAGGTCTGGATGAGTGAAAAATCCGAAAATTAACACTGTTTAGCAGTTAAGCCCAATAATGTAAAAGCAAAAACAATGATTGTAAAAGTTGTCTAATTTCCGCCTCTCTGGGCTTGTGCGGCTGTAAACTGCTATTTATGGTTTTTAATCCCGACCTAACCCTACGCCAAATTAAGGGCCTCTGAATAAGCTTTCCAACAAGGTATCATATGCTTTAATTGGGCTTAAGATGAGTAAGTTAGGTCCATTTATGTGAAGGAACATCATGGATCGCGACCGATCCGCCTCGCAGAACTCAGCACCCAATTTAGCCTTGATTTTGGCCTAATTTGACAATTCTTGTGAAACCTGAAATTGTAGGTCTCTTCCTTATCTTTCTAGGGACAGCAAGAATCACCAAAATCCGATATTGTGTAGCTCTAGTTATGCTCTCGCGCAGGGCAACAAGGTCGATGAGTGAAAAATCCTAAAATTAACAATGTTTGGCAATTAAGCCCAATAATGTAAAAGCAAAAACAATGATTGTAAAAGTTGTCTAATTTCCGCTTCTCTCGCTTGTGCGGTCAGAAATCTGCTATTTATGCTTATTAATCCCGACCTAACCCTAAGCCAAATTAAGGGCCTCCTAATAAGCTTTCCAACAAGGTATCATATGCCTTAATTGGGCTTAAGATGAGTAAGCTAGGCCCATTTAAGTGAAGGAACATCATGGATCGCAGATGATCCGCCCGAGAACTCGGACCCAATTTAGCCTTGATTTTGGCCTAATTTGACAATTCTTGTGAAACCTGAAATTGTAGGTCTCTTCCTTATCTTTCTAGGGACAAGCAAGATCACCAAAATCCGATATCTCGTAGCTCTAGTTATGCTCCGAAGGGGCAACAAGGTCATGATGAGTAAAATACGGAAATTAACAATGTTATCAATTAATCCCATTGCCCAATAATGTAAAAAGCAAAAACAATGATTGTAAAAGTTGTCTAATTTCCGTCTCTCTATAATTTGTGCGGCTGCAAACTCGCTATTTATGCTTATTAATCCTGACCTAACCTAGACCAAATTAAGGGCCTCGAATAAGCTTTCCAACAAGGTATCATATGCCTTAATTGGGCTTAAGATGAGTAAGTTAGGCCCATTTAAGTGAAGGAACATCATGGATCATGACGCTCCGATCCACCCGAGAACTCGGGACCCAATTTACCTTGATTTTGGCCTAATTTGACAATTCTTGTGAAACCTGAAATTGTAGGGTCTCTTCCTTATCTTTTTTGGGGACAAGAAGATCACCAAAATCCGATATCGTAGCTCTAGTTATGCTCGCACAAGCCAACAAGGTCATGATGAGTGAAAAATCCGAAAATTAACAATGTTTAGCAATTAAGCCCTTTCCCAATAATGTAAAAGCAAAAACAATGATTGTAAAAGTTGTCTAATTTCCATCTCTCTTTGGCTTCTGCGGCTGCAAACCCGCTATTTATTCTTATTATTCCTGACCTAACCCTAGACCACATTAAGGGCCTCTGAATAAGCTTTCCTAAAAGGTATCATATGCCTTAATTGGGCTTAAGATGAGTAAGTTAGGCCCATTTAAGTGAAGGAACATCGTGGACTGCGGATTGATCCGCACCATAGAACTCGGGACCCAATTTAGCCTTGATTTTGGCCTAATTTGACAATTCTTTGTAAACCTGAAATTGTAGGTCTCTTCCTTATCTTTCTAGGGATAGCAAGATCACCAAAATCCGATATTTGTAGCTCGAGTAATGCTCTGCGCAAGATAACAAGGTCAGGATGTGTGAAAAATCCAAAAATTAACAATGTTTAGCAATTAATCCCAAAATGTAAAAGCAAAAACAATGATTGTAAAAGTTGTCTAATTTCCATCTCTCTCTCGTGCCAACAGAATGACTATTTATGCTTATTAATCTTGACCTAACCCTAGACCAAATTAAGGGCCTCCGAATAAGCTTTCCAACAAGGTATCATATGCCTTAGTTGGGCTTAAGATGAGTAAGTTAGGCCTATTTAAGTGAAGGAACATCATGGACAAAGAATCGATCCGGCAGAGAACTCGGACCCAATTTAGCCTTGATTTTGGCCTAATTTGACAATTCTTGTGAAACCTGAAATTGTAGGTCTCTTCCTTATCTTTCTAGGGACAAGAAGATCACCAAAATCCGATATCTGTAGCTCTAGTTATGCAATGCGTAAGGCAACAAGGTCAGATGAGTGAAAAATCCGAAAATTAACAATGTTTCGCAATTAAGCCCAATAATGTAAAAGCAAAAACAATGATTGTAAAAGTTGTCTAATTTCCGTCTCTCTTGCTTGTCGGCTGTAAACGGCTATTTATGCTTATTAATCCCGACCTAACCCTAGACCAAATTAAGGGCCTCTGAATAAGCTTTCCAACAAGGTATCATATGCCTTATTTGGGCTTAAGTTGAGTAAGTTGGGCCCAATTAAGTGAAGGAACATCATGGACTGCACACTGATCCGCGCCAGAGAACTACGACCCAATTTAGCCTTGATTTTGGCCTAATTTGACAATTCTTGGGAAACTTGAAATTGTAGGTCTCTTCCTTATC
Source organism: Sophora flavescens (assembly GCA_030762895.1). Lineage (NCBI taxonomy): Eukaryota > Viridiplantae > Streptophyta > Magnoliopsida > Fabales > Fabaceae > Sophora > Sophora flavescens. The sequence goes on along the minus strand of JAUPTC010000789.1, from coordinate 8,943 downwards.
TTTCTAGGGACACCATGATCTCAAAAATACGATATCTGTAGCTCTAGTTATGCTCTCCGAAAGGCAACAAGGTCGATGAGGAAAAATCGGAAAATTAACAATGTTATCAATTAAGCCCAATAATGTAAAAGCAAAAACAATGATTGTAAAAGTTGTCTAATTTCCGTCTCCCTTTGGTCAGGCGGGCTGTAAACTGTTATTTATGCTTATTAATCCTAACCTAACCCTAGACCAAATTAAGGGCCTCTGAATAAGCTTTCCAACAAGGTATCATATGCCTTATTTGGGCTTAAGTTGAGTAAGTTGGGCCCAATTAAGTGAAGGAACATCATGGACTGCACACTGATCCGCGCCAGAGAACTACGACCCAATTTAGCCTTGATTTTGGCCTAATTTGACAATTCTAGTGAAACTTGGAAATTGTAGGTCTCTTCCTTATCTTTCTAGGGACAGCAAGATCACCAAAATCCGATATCCGTAGCTCTAGTTATGCTCAATGCAACGGGTCGAGAGGCAAAATTAACAAGGTTTAAGCCCAATAATGTAAAAGCAAAAACAATGATTGTAAAAGTTGTCTAATTCTCGTCTCTCCATTTGGCTTGTGCGGCTGTAAACTCGCTATTTATGCTTATTAATCCTAACCTAACCCTACACCAAATTAAGGGTCTCTGAATAAGCTTTCCAACAAGGTATCATATGCCATAATTGGGCTTAAGATGAGTAAGTTTTGCCCATTTAAGTGAAGGAACATCATGGATCGCAATCGGATCCCACCAGAGAACTCCGGACCCAATTTAGCCTTGATTTTGGCCTAACTTGACAATTCTTATGAAACTTGAAATTGTAGGTCTCTTCCTTATCTTTCTAGGGACATCAAGATCACCAAAATATCCGAGCTCTAGTTATGCTATCTGCGCAAGGCAACAAGGTAAGGAGAGGGAAAAATCGGAAGGTAGCAATGATAATAAATATAAAAGCAAAAACAATGATTGTAAAAGTTGTCTAATTTTCGTCTCTCTCTTACTTGTGCGGCTGTAAACTGCTATTTATGCTTATTAATCCCGACCTAACCCTATACCAAATTAAGGGCCTCTGAATAAGCATACCAACAAGGTATCATATGCCTTAATTGAGCTTAAGATGAGTAAGTTAGGCCCATTTAAGTGAAGGAACATCATGGACTGCACACTGATCCGCGCCATAGAACTCGGTACCCAATTTAGCCTTGATTTTGGCCTAATTTGACAATTCTTGTGAAACCTGAAATTGTAGGTCTCTTCCTTATCTTTCTAGGGACAGCAAGATCACCAAAATCCGATATTTGTAGCTCTAGTTACGCTCTGCAAGGATAACAAGGTCAGGATGAGTGAAAAATCCTAAAATTAACAATGTTTAGCAATTAATCCCAATAATGTAAAAGCAAAAACAATGATTGTAAAAGTTGTCTAAGTTCCGTCTCTCTGGATTGTACGTCTGTAAACTGCTATTTATGCTTATTAATCCTAACCTAACCCTAGACCAAATTAATGGCCTCTGAATAAGTTTTCCAACAAGGTATCATATCCCTTAATTGGGCTTAAGACGAGTAAGTTAGAACCATTTAAGTGAAGGAACATCATGGATCGCAGACTCGATCCGCGCCATAGAACTCGGGAACCCAATTTAGCCTTGATTTTGGGCTAATTTGACAATTCTCTTGAAACCTGAAATTGTAGGTCTCTTCCTTATCTTTCTAGGGACAACAAGATCACCAAAATCCGATATCCGGAGCTCTAGTTATGCTCGCGCAAGGCAACAAGGTCGGGATGAGTGAAAAATCTGAAAAAATTAACAATGTTTAGCAATTAAGCCCAATAATGTAAAAGCAAAAACAATGATTGTAAAAGTTGTCTAATTTTCGTCTCTCTCTGGCTTGTGCGGCTGTAAAACTGGTATTTATGCTTATTAATCCTGACCTAACCCTAGACCAAATTAAGGGCCTCGGAATAAGCTTTCCAACAAGGTATCATATGCCTTAATTGGGCTTAAGATGAGTAAGTTAGGCCCATTTAAGTGAAGGAACATCATGGACTGGCAGACGATCCGCGCCGGAGAACTCGGGACCCAATTTAGCCTTGATTTTGGCCTAATTTGACAATTCTTGTGAAATCTGAAATTGTAGGTCTCTTCCTTATCTTTCTAGGGGCAACAAGATCACCAAAATCCGATATCCGTAGCTCTAGTTATGCTTCTGCAAGGCAACAAGGTCGGGATGAGTGAAAAATCCGAAAATTAACAATGTTTAGCAATTAAGCCCAAAAATGTAAAAGCAAAAACAATGATTGTAAAAGTTGTCTAATTTCGTCTCTCTCCGGCTTTTTGGCTGTAAACTGCTATTTATGCTTATTAATCCTGACCTAACCCTAGACCAAATTAAGGGCCTCTCGAATAAGCTTTCCAACAAGGTATCATATGCCTTAATTGGGCTTAAGATGAGAAAGTTAGGCCATTTAAGTGAAGGAACATCATGGACTTCGCACCGATCCCAGCGCAGAACTCGGGACCCAATTTAGCCTTGATTTTGGACTAATTTGACAATTCTTGTGAAACCTGAAATTGTAGGTCTCTTCCTTATCTTTCTAGGGACAACAAGATCACCAAAATCCGATATCTGTAGCTCTAGTTATGTTCAACGAAAGGAAACAAGGTCGGGATGAGTGAAAAATCCGAAAATTAACAATGTTTAGCAATTAAGCCCAATAATGTAAAAGCAAAAAAAATGATTGTAAAAGTTGTCCATTTTCCCGCCTCTCTCTCGCTTTTTCGGTCAGAATCTGCTATTTATGCTTATTAATCCAGACCTAACCCTAGCATCAAATTAAGGGCCCGCGAATAAGCTTTCCAACAAGGTATCATATGCCTTAATTGGGGTTAAGATGAGTAAGTTAGGCCCATTTAAGTTAAGGAACATCATGGACTGCACACTGATCCGCGCCAGAGAACTCGGGACCCAATTTAGCCTTGATTTTGGCCTAATTTGACAATTCTTGTGAAACCTGAAATTGTAGGTCTCTTCCTTATCTTTCTAGGGACAACAAGATCACCAAAATCCGATATTTGTAGCTTTAGTTATGCTATGCGCAAGCCAACAAGGTCAGGATGAGTGTCAAATCCGAAAATTAACAATGTTTAACAATTAAGCCCGATAATGTAAAAGCAAAAATAATGAGTATAAAAGTTGTCTAATTTCCGTCTATCTCTAGCTTGTGCGGTTGTAAACGGTTATTTATGCTTATTAATCCTGACCCAACCCTAGTCCAAATTAAGGGCCTCTGAATAAGCTTTCCAACAAGGTATCATATGCCTTAATTGGGCTTAAGATGAGTAAGTTAGGCCCATTTTAGTGAAGGAAAATCATGGACTGCGCACTCATCCGCGCGGAGAACTCGGGACCCAATTTAGCCTTGATTTTGGCCTAATTTGACAATTCTTGTGAAACTCGAAATTGTAGGTCTCTTCCTTATCTTTCTAGGGACAAGAAGATCACCAAAATCCGATATTTGTAGCTCTAGTTATGCTAGCAAAGGAAAACAAGGTCAGGACGAGTGAAAAATCCAAAAATTAACAATGTTTAGCAATTAAGCCCAATAATGTAAAAGCAAAAACAATGATTGTAAAAGTTGTCTAATTTCCGTCTCTCTCTGGCTTGAGCGACTGTAAACTGCTATTTTTGCTTATTAATCCTGACCTAACCCTAGACCAAATTAAGGGCCTCTGAATAAGCTTTCCAACAAGGTATCATATGCCTTAATTGGGATTAAGATGAGTAAGTTAGGCCGATTTAAGTGAAGGAACATCATGGATCGCACTCATCCGCGCGTAGAACTCGGGACACAATTTAGCCTTGATTTTGGCTTAATTTGACAATTCTTGTGAAATCATAAATTGTAGGTCTCTTCCTTATCTTTGTAGGGACAGCAAGATCACCAAAATCCGATATCTGTAGCTCTAGTTATGCTCTACGCAAGGCAACAAGGACAGGAAGAGTGAAAAATCCGAAAATTAACAATGTTTACCAATTAAGCCCAATAATGTAAAAGCAAAAACAATGATTGTAAAAGTTAGTCACAAATTTCCTCTCTCTCTGGCTTTAGCGGCTGTAAACTGCTATTTATGCTTATTAATCCTGACCTAACCTCTAGACCAAATTAAGGGCCTCTGAATAAGCTTTCCAACAAGGTATCATATGCCTTAATTGGGCTTAAGATGTAGAAGTTAGGCCCATTTAAGTGAAGGAACATCATGAACTGCATGACTAACTCCGTGCTAGAGAACCCGGGACCCAATTTAGCCTTGATTTTGGCCTAATTTGACAATTCTTGTGAAACCATGAAATTGTAGGTCTCCTTCCTTATCTTTCTAGGGACAAAGAAGATCACCAAAATCCGATATTTGTAGCTCTAGTTATGCTCTACGCAAGGCAAAGGTCAAGGGAAGGATGAGTGAAAAATCCGAAAATTAACAATGTTTAGCAATTAAGCCCAATAATGTAAAAGCAAAAACAATGATTGTAAAAGTTGTCAAATTTCCGTCTCTCTCTCGCGCTTGAGGTTGTAAACTGCTATTTATGCTTATTAATCATGGCCTAACCCTAAACCAAATTAAGGGCCTCTGAATAAGCTTTCCAACAAGGTATCATATGCCTTAATTGGGCTTAAGATGGTTAAGTTAGGCCCATTTAAGTGAAGGAACATCATGGACTGCGACCGATCCGTGCTAGAGAACTCCGGACCCAATTTAGCCTTGATTTTGGCCTAATTTGACAATTCTTGTGAACACCCGAAATTGTAGGTCTCTTCCTTATCTTTCTAGGGACAAAGAAATCACCAAAATCCGATATCTGTAGCTCTAGTTATGCTCCCTTAAAGGCAACAAGGTCGGGATGAGTGAAAAATCCGAAAATTAACAATGTTTAGCAATTAAGCCCAATAATGTAAAAGCAAAAACAATGATTGTAAAAGTTGTCTAATTTCCGTCTCTCTCTGGGCTTGTGAGGCTGTAAACTGCTATTTATGCTTATTAATCCTGACCTAACCCTAGACCAAATTAAGGGCCTCTGAATAAGCTTTCCAACAAGGTATCATATGCCTTAATTGGGATTAAGATGAGTAAGTTAGGCCCATTTAAGTGAAGGAACATCATGGACTGCACCCATCTTTGCCGCAGAACTCGGACCCAATTAGCCTTGATTTTGGCCTAATTTGACAATTCTTGTGAAACCTGAAATTGTAGGTCTCTTCCTTATCTTTCTAGGGACAAGCAAGATCACCAAAATCCGATATCCGTAGCTCTAGTTATGCTATACTAAGGCAACAAGGTCAGATGAGTGAAAAATCCGAAAATTAACAATGTTTAGCAATTAAGCCCAATAATGTAAAAGCAAAAACAATGATTGTAAAAGTTGTCCAATTTCCGTTTCTCTCCTGGATTGTGCGGCTGTGAACTCCTATTTATGCTTATTAATCCCTGACCTAACCCAAGACCAAATTAAGGGCCTCTGAATAAGCTTTCCAACAAGGTATCATATGCCTTAATTGGGCTTAAGATGAGTAAGTTAGGCCGATTTAAGTGAAGGAACATCATGGATCGCACACCGATCTTGCCAGAGAACTCTGGACCCAATTCAACCTTGATTTTGGCCTAATTTGACAATTCTTATGAAACTCGAAATTGTAGGTCTCTTCCTTATCTTTCTAGGGACAACAAGATCACCAAAACCGATATCTCTAGGCTCTAGTTATGCTAAGCGCAAGGCAACAAGGTAAGGATGAGTGGAAAATCCGAAAATTAACAATGGTTCGCAATTAAGCCCAATAATGTAAAAGCAAAAACAATGATTGTAAAAGGTGTCTAATTTCCGCCTTCTCTCGGCTTTATGCGGCTGTAAACTGCTATTTATGCTTATTAATCCTGGGATAACCCTATACCAAATTAAGGGCTTCCGAATAAGCTTTCCAACAAGGTATCATATGCCTTAATTGGGCTTAAGATGAGTAAGTTAGGCCCATTTAAGTGAAGGACCATCATGGACTATGCACTGATCCGCGCGGGGAACTCGGGACCCAATTTATCCTTGATTTTGGCCTAATTTGACAATTCTTGTGAAACCTGAAATTGTAGGTCTCTTCCTTATCTTTCTAGGGACATCAAGATCACCAAAATCCAATATTCGTAGCTCTAGTTTTGCTCTCTGCAAGGCAACAAGGTCGGGATGAGTGAAAAATCCGAAAGATAACAATGTTTAGCAATTAAGCCCACAATGTAAAACCAAAAACAATGATTGTAAAATTTGTCTATTTTTCGCCTCTCTCTGCCTTGTGCGGCTGTAAACTGCTATTTTTTCTTATTAATCCTGACCTAACCATAGACCACAAATTAAGGGCCTTCGAATAAGCTTTCCTACAAGGTATCATATGCCATAATTTGGCTTATGGTTAGTTTGTTTGGCACATTTTAGTGAAGGATTATCATGGACTCCGCACTGATCCGTGCCTGAGATCTCGGGACCCACTTTAGCTTTGATTTTGGTCTAATTTGACAATTCTTGTGAAACCTGAAATTGTAGGTCTCTTCCATATCTTTCTAGGGACAGCAAGATCACCAAGATCCGATATCTGTAGCTCTAGTTATGCTCTACAAGCTAACAAGGTCGGGATGAGTGAAAAATCCGAAAATTAAAAATGTTTAGCAATTAAGCCCAATAATGTAAAAGCAAAAACAATGATTGTAAAAGTTGTCTAATTTCTGCCTCTTCTGGCTTGTACGGCTGTAAACTGCTATTTATGCTTATTAATCCTGACCTAACCCTAGACCAAATTAAGGGCCTCGAATAAGCTTTCCAACAAGGTATCATATGCCTTAATTGGGCTTAAGATAAGTTAGGCCCATTTAAGTGAAGGAACATCATGGATCACCGATCCGCGCCGGAGAAATCGGGACCAAATTTAGCCTTGATTACGGCCTTATTTGACAATTCTCGCGAAACCTGAAATTGTAGGTCTCTTCCTTATCTTTCTAGGGACAAAAAGATCACCAAAATCCGATATATGTAGCTCTAGTTATGCTCTGCGCAAGGCAATAAGGTCACGATGAGTGAAAAATCCGAAAATTAACAATGTTTAGCAATTAAGCCCAATAATGTAAAAGCAAAAGCAATGATTGTAAAAGTTGTCTAATTTCGGTCTCTCTGGCTTGTACTGCAAACGGCTATTTATGCTTATTAATCCTGACCTAAACCCTAGAACAAATTAAGGGCCTCTGAATAAGCTTTCCAACAAGGTATCATATGCCTTAATTGGCTTAAGATGAGTAAGTTAGGCCCATTTAAGTGAAGGAACATCATGGACTCGCACGACATCCGCGCCGAGAACTCGGGACCCTATTTAGCCTTGATTTTGGGCCTAATTTGACAATTCTTTGAAACCGAAATTGTAGATCTCTTCCTTATCTTCTTAGGCACAACAAGATCACCAAAACCGATATTTGTAGCTCTAGTTATGCTCTGCGCAAGGAAACAAGGTCGGGATGAGTGAAAAATCCAAAAATTAACAATGTTTAGCAATTAAGCCCAATAATGTAAAAGCAAAAACAATGATTGTAAAAGTTGTCTATTTTCCGTCTCTCTGGCTTGTACGGCTGTAAACTACTATTTATGCTTATTAATCCTGGACCTAACCCGAGACCAAATTAAGGGCCTCTGAATAAGCTTTCCAACAAGGTATCATATGCCTTAATTGGGCTTAAGATGAGTAAGTTAGGCCCATTTAAGTGAAGGAACATCATGGATTCGCACCGATCCGCGCCGAGAACTCGGGACCCAATTTAGCCTTGATTTTAGCCTAATTTGACAATTCTTGTAACACATGAAATTGTAGGTCTCTTCCTTATCTTTTTAGGGGCAGTAAGATCACCAAAATCCGATATCCGTAGCTCTAGTTATGCTTTTCGCAAGGCAACAAGGTCAGGATGGGTGAAAAATCCAAAAATTAACAATATTTAGCAATTAAGCCCAATAATGTAAAAGCAAAAACAATGATTGCAAAAGATGTCTAATTTCTATCTCTCTCTGGCTTTTGCGGCTGTAAACTGCTATTTATGCTTATTAATCATGACCTAACCCTAGAACAAATTAAGGGCCTCTGAATAAGTTTTCCAGCAAGGTATCATATGCCTTAATTGAGTTTAAGATGAGTAAGTTAGGCCGATTTAAGTGAAGGAACATCATGGACTGCGCACTGATTCGTGACAGAGAACTCGGGACCCAATTTAGCCTTGATTTTGGCCTAATTTGACAATTCTTGTGAAACCAGAAATTGTAGGTCTCTTCCTTATCTTTCTAGGGACAGCAAGGTCACCAAAATCCAATATTTGTAGCTCTAGTTATGCTCTGCGCAAGGCAACAAGGTCAGGATGAGTTAAAAATCCGAAAATTAACAATGTTTAGCAATTAAGCCCAATAATGTAAAGGCAAAAACAATGACCGTAAAATTTGTCTAATTTCCGTCTCTCCCTGGCTTTTGCGGTCTGAAATCGCTATTTATGCTTATTAATCCTGGCCGAACCCCAGACCAAATTAAGGGCCTCTGAATAAGCATTCCAACAAGGTATCATATGCCTTAATTGGGCTTAAGATGGGTAAGTGAGGCCCATTAAAGTGAAGGAACATCATGGATCGCCCTCGATCTGATGCCGGGAGAACTCGGGACCCAATTTAGCCTTGATTTTGGCCTAATTTGACAATTCTTGTTAAACCTGAAATTGTAGGTCTCTTCCTTATCTTTCTAGGGACAGGAAAATCACCAAAATCCGATATCTGCAGCTCTAGTTATGCTCTGCGCAAGGCTACAAGGTCAAGATGAGTGAAAAATCCAAAAATTAAAAATATTTAGCAATTAAGCCCAATAA